>VDFB02186871.1:0-31919 GCA_007258455.2 Sequoia sempervirens
TATTAATGGATGAATGAATGAATGTTATCTGTTATTAATGGATGAATCAATGATTAATGTTATATGATTGGGTATGCGGAATTGAGAGTGATGTGAGGGGGGGGGTGGGGGAGCGCCAAATGAGCTTCCACCGTCACGTGGTTGGCCTTGTTAAGTAGAGAATATTAAACTATACTCAAAACAAAGAGAAGCTCAATAAGGTAATGCACTTTTCAATATAAGAAATGCATCGTTTGAAGCATCAAACCAATATGCAGTCTGTATGTATGATCAGTCGTCAGTCTCCGCAATGGTACATTTCCATGAATATATAATATTTTTTTTTTTTTAAATTTTGCTTCTTCGTCGAAATTCCGGCGGTAACAATAAACCAGATCAGCGAGGAAAGCCTCGGCGAAGTTTCTATAGCTGCGACGACTATTTCGTCGAACATTCGATGAACTTCTAGTGTTCTTCTAATGCTACTACTTGCCTATTTCGTCGCATATTCGACAAACTTTTGGTGTTCTTTCGACGCTACTAATTTTGTATTTCGTCGCTATTTCGATGAAATTTCCATGTTTCCACGCTAAATGTTTGCCCATTTCGTCGAGCCGACGACGAACTTCTGGTGCAGTTCGTCGGTGGATAAACAAAGTTTTCATCGATATTCCGACAAAATCCCGACGTATGTCACGATGCTGCCGACCGACGATTCTTCGCCGTTATTTCGACGTTTAATTTTTCGTCGGCCTTGCGACGAAAAAACAGCGACAGAAAATTTTTCGCCATTGCGTCGCTCTTCTGACAGAGATTTGTCGAACGACCGACGAACGACCGTCGGAAAATGGTGTCAAATCCTGTAGTGTGAAGAATTTCCAAGTTTTCGATGATGACCGACATATCCTTGCTTTCCTAGCAAGTTTTGATGTTTTTGAAAGGAAAATTATTGATGAGTCCAACAGAGACCAAGGGGATTGGAGCCCTGAGGAATGTGATACCTAAGGGGTCCTTAATCTAAAAACTAATAACATTCCCAAGGGAATGGTTGCTCTAGAAAGAATTTTTGACTTCGATCCAAGGGCTCGAGAGAAAATATCAGCTGAAGAAAAGGGAGGCGAATATGAAATAGTTAACTTGTCCGATGCTGGCCCTAAAAAGAATGTCTATATAGGGAAGGCCTGCCCAGAAGCAATTAGAGAAGACATACTGAGGGTGCTTAAAAAGGATATTGCTGCGATTTCCTGGGGGTATGAAGACCTCCAGACATTTGATGCTTCTATTATGACTCACACTATCCCCTTGAAGCCTGAGGTTAAGCCTTTTCGATAGAAGAAGCGCCTTGTTAATGCCTTGATTGAACCATTGATCTATAAAGAAGTCCAAAAATTACTCTCTGCAGGATAATCTTCCCCGTGTGCCATTCAACGTGGGTGGCTAACTTAGTCCTAGTTTGTAAGAAAAATGGGAGATCAGGCTATGTGTCGACTTCAGAAATCTCAATAGAGCCTTAGAAAAGGATAACTACCTGCTCCCTTCTCTGGATGAAGTGTTGCAGACAGTCAATGGATCTCAGATGATATCCTTTCTGGATGGTTACTCTGGCTACAATTAGGTGATGGTCGACTATGAAGACAGAATGAAGACAACCTTCACTACAAAATGGGGAACTTTTGCATATAGAAGGATGCCATTCGGTCTGATAAATGCTGGAGCAACTTTCCAGTGTGCCATGGATATAGCTTTCAAGGACCTAATCGGTAAGTGCATCATTTTTTACATGGACGACCTGACGGTATTCTCCAAAGATCGATTGAATCATGTTGCTGACTTGGCCAAGGTTCTAGAATGATGCATCTAATATGGTGTCTCCCTAAATCCCAACAAATACGTGTTTGGAGTTTCTGAAGGGAAGCTCTTGGGGCACATAATTTTTAAAAGAGGGATTTCAATCAACCCAAATCGAGTCGAGTCCATTCTGAAGATCACCAGGCTAGGAAGTAAGAAAGAAATGAAATCTTTCTATGGGAAAATCAACTTCGTGAGGAAGTTCATCATGGGCTTTGTAGAGATTGTAAAGCCTCTAAATGAAATGATGAAGAAGGATGCCAAGATAGAGTGGATGAATGAAGCAAAGGCCACATTTTCACAAGTCAAACGATCCATCTCAGAAGCGCCGGTCCTTACCAGCCCAAACTATCTTAGGCCATTCTACATTTACTCTTTTGCCTCTGAACATTCATGCGCAACTATCCTAACTCAACGAAAAGGAGAGGCAGAGGAGAGACCGACCGCTTTCATGAGCTCTCCATTCAAAAAAGAAGAAATCAAATACCCGTCTCTTGAGAAGCAAGCTTTCATGCTGGTGCAGGCTGTTAAGAAGTTCCAACATTACATTTTTCAAAGCCAAGTCGTCATTGTAGTTCCAGATACAGCTGTGAAGTCCCTACTCATGCAAAGTGAGCTGGGAGAAAGGAGAGGCAAATGGATGGCCATCCTACAAGAATTCGACCTGGAGATACACCCTATGAAGTTAGTCAGGGGTATAGGCTTGTCTCAGTCCATGGCGAACGTTGGAGCCAATATCATCTGTCAACAATACATGACCTAGTCTTTCTCTAATGACCCTTGGTATGCTGATATTGTTTGCTTAATGCTCCATAATCATTGTCTGGAAGAGATGAATGCAACTCAAAGGAGAGCCTTGAGACTGAAGAGTTCTCACTACATGCTCAAAGGAGGGTTGCTATACAGGAAGAATTTTGAAGGAGTATACTTGAGATGCCTTGATCATCAAGAGGCTAAACATGTGATCTCTGAGTTTCATGGGAAACATGGCACAGGTCATTGGTCTGCAGATTCTTTGGCACACCAGATCCTCCAATCTGGTTATTACTGGCCCTGTGTATTCAAAGATGCCCATCAGCATGTGAGGACATGCCACATCTGTCAGATTTCTGCACCAAGGGAATGCCATGCAACCATACCATTGCAGCCTGTCTACGAGGTGAGGCCATTTGCCTAGTGTGAACTAGATTTTATTGGAGTGGTTAACCCAAACTCTTCTATAGGACATAAATTCATCTTGATTTCCACTGACTACTGCATGAGGTGGACAGAGGCCATACCCTACAAGAACAACACCACAGAGGTAGTGATCAAGTTCCTCACCGAATGCATCACTACAACGTTTGGGGTACCTTTCACTCTGGTATGTGATAATGGTTCTACTTTTTCTTCTGCTGAATTTATTTCCTGGTCATACAATCACAAGATTATCCTAAAATATTCTTCGAATTATTACCCACAAGGCAATGGAGTTGCAGAGTCTACCAATAAGAATCTCTTAGGGGTGATTAAAAACTGTTAGAACATAACCCTAGAGACTAGCATACCCAGCTGAGATTCGCATTATGGGCAGATAGGACTAGGATTAAGGCTGCCTTAAACACCTCACCATTTAAGTTGGTAAATGGCCAAGAGCCTGTCTTTCCTATCCATCTACAAATACCTATCCTGGAATTCATGCAAAAATTTTACTCCAGTGACAATAGGATAGAGATTAGGTTAGCTGCTTTGCTGAAATTAGAAGAGTAGAGAGATGTGGCCTTACAACAATTCTTCAAGCACCAAGCTATTGTCAAATGATGGTTTGACAGAAGAGCCAAAATAAAGGCTTTTAGGATATCTAACCTAGTGCTGTTATGGGATAAGGCTAGTGAAAAGAAAGGTAGTCACTAGAAATTTGACAAACTCTAGCTAGGTCCTTATCAGATTGCTAAGATCCTAGGGGAAAATGCTTTCAGACTGAGTAGCTTGACTGGAGAACTCGTTCTTTTGCCTGTTAATGGGTAGTTCCTTAAGCACTATTTTGAATCTTGAAGCTTGCTAATTTTAGTTCTGTATATAAGTAATTCGTTGTTCTTTATGTAAATAATTTATTTTGTCTCCTGTTTGTAAATGACTCTTTCCTTTATGTAAATAATTTGCTTCTCTTTGTGTAAATAATGTGGCTGTTGTCTGTAAGTAGCTTCTTGTTTGTACGTTTGTCCATGTCTCCTTTGGTTTTCTTTGCTGGTTGGTCTTTGTTTTGTTTTGTTCTTTGGGGTTTATCTGTTTCTTTCTATCTGAAGCTGTGGGTTGTTATCTGAAGTGTACTATGGTCACAAGGAAAAAAGTGGTTTAGGTATTTTCAAGCTTGCTAGTTGGTTGATTCTATCCTTAATTCATTATTTCATGCTTGTTGTCAATAAGAGTTGTAGAACGTCTTGAAAACAAGGTGCAAAGTAAGTAACCTTCATTAGCTCTCTTTGAATCTGTCACAAATCAATAAGATCATCTCTTCTTGTAATGGTATATTTGTCCTAGGATGGCAATGTTGTAAGACTTGAGTGAAAAATTCAATTTTTCAAGTGCTGTTATGATGTCCATGGTATTTTTCAACCCTGATCAGATGTTAAGTATCTGACATATTGAAAAAGAAATGAATGAAATATTTGAAACTCTATGAAAAAGAAAAAAAAAGAAAAGAAAGAATTACCTACAAGAAAAGAGGCTCAATATGAATGGGCGATTCCAGTATCTCTATCGGGGCTATGGACGCCTGACTGGTAGTAGAGCAATGCTGTGAGAAAACTAGAGGTATCTCCATTGGGGCTATGGACGCCTGACTGGCAGCAGAGCAATGCCCAGGATATCATTGCACAACAGCTAAAGGAGGTCAACTCATGTAGCTCAAATCTTACACATTGTTGTCCAAAAGATGAAGAAAACTTTATGAGAGTTGCGATGCATAATCAAGCACACACATTGATTTAGGGGGTAGCCATTGATTGACTTGAATTTGAGATCCTAGCTCAACCTTGCTTCTAAAACTAACCCAATTGGAGTTGTGATGCTTATGAACCAGAGTTCTGGGTAGCTAAATCCTTCAGATTCTTGAAAATGGTTAAACCATTTTCCCAGCCGAGTCGCCAATTGTTATGCCTTGCATAACCACCCCATTTTGATTTGGAACAAAATGGGTCCCCCTTTCTTTTCCTTTCTTTGCCTTTGGATCTTGGTTTTGCCTCAGTTGGAATTCGGGTTTTCTCCTGGGTTCGGGATTTTCCACCCCATCTGGATTTTCCCGGATCCTGCTCGAACTCCGACAAAGCGTTTGGTTAAGGGATATTTGGTCCTCGCGGAAATCTGCATGGACCGGATTTTCCTGAAATCCGTTGTCCCTGGTTTTTTCTGAATTCACGGGAATGTTTTCTCTTTCACTGAAATCCGTCCCGCACAGATTTCCCCAGAATCTGAGGAATGAGAAGAAGTTTGCAGTGGTGGGACTAGTTAATTAATAAGGGTGCATTTTGTGGTTCGTTGATGCTTTTGAGGTCTCATGTGCTGTTTCTTGATTGATGAGGATCAGATTAAGTTTCTAATGGGTGTTTCATGTCTATTCCACTGGAATCTGCCTGGCTCAGAATTCTCCAAAATTCCTCCCTGGCTTGGATTCTGCGGGTCAACCTGAAACCTGAACCTGTTTGTATGATCATTTTGTTTGAGAGTTTAACCACACCTTGCTAATATGGGATTCATTTTGATGATGTTTTTTATTATTTAACTTCTATCTGCATGATCTTTAATGTGGTTTTCTTTGTTGAGTGCAGGATTAAATCATGCCAGGATGATATTTTCCAAGGGAGCTCAGTTAAAGGGCATTCTTCTATCCAGTTGGTTATGAAAATCAGTTAAGGAAAAAGTCGGCAAGACTTTTTCAGACTCTTATCGACTGGTGGCTCGGCTCTAACTATTTGAAATCCCAAGGAATTAGAATACTCCCCATTAAGGATCATATCTGCATGGGATTATCTTGATCTCCCTGACCTACAGTTCATTTGGTTCGAATATGTGTTTATGTTGCCTATCGGCAAGACCCTAGAGGTGTCACAATGATCAAGAATAGTATGCAGGATCTGTCGGCAAGATAGGGGTCATCGTCTCGATGACCTGAATTTCCTATCGGCATGAGGGGGGTTTCCTTCAAAGAGAAGTCTCAGCGAGATCTTTAGGTCTCACTGACGGGCGGAAAAAGGTATTCACTATCGGCACAATGTTCTCTCTTTGCCGGGATGTACCAATGAATACCCAATGTCTCACCGACTACCACCACCAGTAGACACTTCGACAGGAGTCATCTCATCAGTGTATGGTCTTGGTGAAGTCTCCATGTCTCACCGACTGCTATCAAGAGGATTCCTATATCGGCATAAGGTGTTATCCTTGCCAGGATGTTTTGGCGAGTTCATGAAGTCTCACCGACTAAGCAAAGGGAGTCGTCAGGAGTCTCGCCGATGAGGAGGGTCTATGTATCAGCAAAGAAAGATAACATCACTAGGAAGTCTCAGTGAATGGGTGCAGTTTCGCTGACAAGGGTGTCTTCGGACAGAGTGTGGGCATCTCGGCATAATGTCTTGCCGATGAAATATAGTCCTGCGACTAAGAACTACACTTCGGCAAGGGGCTTGTCTTCGGGGTAAAGTCATGGCAAGTTTTTCATGTATCGCCGATCAGCTTATAAATGAACACCTCGGTCAAACAATTAGCATTTGACGCAGGGTCTTGGCGAAGGATGAAGGTCACGTCGACGGGATGTCCCTTCGAGAAAAGAAAGGCATGCGTCAAGAGGTCTCAGCGAGGAGGAAAGTTCTCGCCGATGTGAAGTAATATCGGCATAATCTCTTGCGGATTCAATAGGGTCTGGCCGAAATAAAATAAAATTGCTGAAGGATATGGGACTCGGTGTAATGTCTTAGCAACTATGAAAGTCTTTCTGATAGCGGTAGGTTCACAAAGAAAAGGAGATATTGGTATAACCAAGGGGAAGTCGCTATGACCTTGTGCTGATTAAGAAATCTTGCCAAAAGGAAAATGAACTCCAAGCTAGTAAGAGGGATATCATCGCTGTGATGTCTTACCGATGAGTGACTATCTTGCCAATGTTCTTTTGAAGCTCGGTATGACTCCCACAGCTTGCTGAAAGGTCTCACCGACCGCCCCATGCTACCCCAATGACTACTGAAGGATGGGATCATATCGAGGAGACACCAATGGTGTCTCACCGACATGCGGTGTTGATCAGACCACCTTTGACCACTTGAGGAGCTTTCTTGGCATATGCCTGACCAATCAGAAGAAGCCAAAGGGTGATTCATTGGTCTCTTTGACCGATTGATTGTTCCTGGGAAAGAAGGCCAATAGAAAGAAAACCAGACGGACTCTTTCTGAGAAACAGGTGGCGATGGTTTAGCTCGGGAAAAATGTTTAGATCTGCAAGAAGGCCTGATGGTGTTTCCAGAAGAATGGTCAACCTATAGAGAAGTCCAAAATAGAAAGAAAGGTCGAAGGAAGGAAGAAATTGTGACTCAGAGGGACAGCTGTGGTGACTACTGGAAAAGAGGCAGATTAGCATTAATGCGGATATCCTGGAACATTCAAGGTGAGTCAGTGAGGGATTTCAAAGGTGGACACAAAGATGCTAGAGTTAATGCTGCAGTTGTCAAAAAGATCTAAAAGACTTCTCCTGCGAGTAGGAATCCTTCTAGCAATATGGACAACAGGAATTCACATTGAATGCACAACTGACTCTTTTCAAAAGATCTAAGAGCCGACTCTCCTACAGTTAGCATATATTTTGTAAACCCTAATGCAGGGGGACAATGCATTCTTTGATGCACTCTTTATAAATGGCATTCTTGCCTCTTTGTAAAGGTTAGAGTTTTTACGGTTAGAACTTTTAGGATTAGAACTTCTAGATTAAAAGAACTTTTAGATTAATAGCTTTTAGAGTTAGAACTGTTAGGAGTTAGTGAGTTAACAGAAGGAGATAGAGTTGCATCTCGATTCTTAGTAATGGGAGATTCTCTTGTCTTCTTGGTTAGCAGTAGGGTTTTAGTACAGACTGTAATGTATTCTCTAGGTTCTCTTAGTGTAGTTGGAAACAATCTGGAGACGTAGATTCTCTGTACACTGGTGATTGTGCCATCTTTGTAAATATTGCTTATCTATTTTATTGATAGTAGAAGCAATCAGAGTTTAATCTACTTCATGTTGTGTTCCTGAATGATATTTGTCTTAATTGATCATTTGATTTGTGAAGTCTTCAAGGAATGAAATGTTATTTGTGTTTTATTTAAATGGTAATTAAAACTCTATTATGCGAATTAGCACTGTGAATGAAAGAGGATGTGTGTCAATCACAAGCTTATCTTGTTTTGCAGTTTTAGTTTATAATTCCTTGAAGTTAACAAGTCTAGTTAAGGTTGGATGAACTATTGTTATTTTCTATTTCAAAACTCTGGCTTATCTTTTTATATTTATTTAAAAACTCCTGATTAGAGTAGGCTTTATTTCATGTTTGATCTCAGAACAATCCAGAAGCTCAACACTAGCGGGCCCCTTGAATATTACTATTGCATTGATCACTGAGTAACATCAGCATAGTTTAGACCCAACTACAAAGACCTTGGGAGCTAAGGCATCCATGTGTTGCCTTTCTCTTTCAGGAGAAGCAAAATAGCAATATTTTGCTTGCATTGTTGTGGTGCCAAAATCGCCATCAACACCAACAAACACATTAAAGTTTTCACTTCAGCCAAGGCATGTTGCTTTCGGTGTGAGTTCATAGCAAATTTAAATTGTCACACCGATTGGTGGCGGGAAGATACATATCGGTAAGAGTTAGAGTCATCGAGGTGAGGTCTCGGCGAGTGACCTTCGGTCTCGTCGATAGTACACATGGAGTTTCTATTAAAAGGCATCTCGGTGAGACTAATGTGACTTTGGAGTAAGTCCTAGCGAATTCAAGTGGGTCTCACCGATGGAATACATATGGATTCTGTCGGTGTAAGACTTATGTTGTCTTGGTGAATAAGAAGGATCATGTGGGCTTTCGGTAAGACATGGGATGCTCTATGTAGGGTCTCCCCGACTTTGCATTGTCTTTGCGAAGGCGAATGATAGATACATCTCGGCGAGGGTGTGCTTTTGTTTCAGTGACTCAGAATGGACGAGGACTTTCAGAAAGACATAATATGCACTACATAGGGTCTCCCCAATATCATAATGTTACAGCAAAGCAGATGAAGCGGGGGGTACATTTCGGTAAGAAGACTGCTTGTGTCTCAGCGATTGGAGAGGATACAACATATGAGCTCTCAACATGACGTCTAGGGTATTCGATATGATTTCTCCCCGATGGTAGAAGGTCATGGAAAAACACAGAGAACTAAGGGGTGACTGACAGTGATACATTTGCCTTCGGCATAGCTACAGGGTTGTCTCAATGATTGTCTTCAGTGGATGATTAACAAAGGCCCGATTGCAACCGTTGGCTGACGTTTGGAATGTGAAGCGACATGTCTGTTCAGATGTTGGTGTATAAATGTTCATTCTCGATTGTGAATAGAGGGCATTATATCAGATTAGATTTTTAGTAGGTAGATTAGGAATGGCTATAGTAGAATAAAGTTCTCATATCAGAGACTATGATGCATTTTTTCAAATGGCGATTTCAATGAAAATCAGTTGGTGTGGCAAGTTATTTCTGGTGTCAATTGTATGTTGAGTTTATTGAAAAGTATTGCTAAGTTGTCTCCAAGTTGATTCTTTCTGGTTGTTTAAATTGATATAACAAGTTTATTTTCAGTTTATCAGTGCACATTTGCTATATCTATGTGATTAATTGACTGGGTCTTTCAAGGAGAGATTAAATCCTTTTGGTTGATCACAGTAATTAGGGAGATTCATCTAGATTATTAAAGTAGAGCTTAGTAGTCATAATCTTGCATGTTTATACAAGTTATAAATAGATCACATGTCGACAATTTGAGTTTTTTCCAGAATAAGTTGCCCACTTCTGTTTCATTCGACTTTGCATACCCAATAAGGCACTGGTCTCTGCAATTTCATCATTAAGATTCATTCATTCTCTTTACATCTATTAATTGAGCATTTTAGGATTTAGATTTAGAAGATTGCTATTGCTATTTGTATCAAGTTTGAATTCATTTGTTCACTTCCATCTGCCATTGTGGAAAAATCATTGCAAGAAAGATAATCATTAGTCAAGTCTGCTTCATTCAGATAGGTACACCTGCCTAGGTTTAGCAGCACCTGAAGAGTAGAAGGTTTAATTCATTTGATCTTGTCTGTTACCCTAAAACGTACCAAGAGATTGGCAGCCTCTTGAGGCATTCTGCCTGTGTTTTTGAGAGCTAACAGGGCCCATTCTAGTGGACCATTGTTAGTCAAGAAGTCGTTGCACACAGGATACTACTGGCCCACAATGGAGCAAGATGCGAATATCATGGTGCGAGTTTGCAAACCTTGTCAATAGCATGGTGACCTAATTCATGCACCATCATAAGAGCTGCAACATATTGTTACTACTTCACCTGTCTCATGATGGGGGTTAGACCTCATTGGCAAGATACATCCTACCTCATCAAACAGTCATAAATTCATAATAAATTCCATAGAGTATTTCACTAAGTGGGTTGAAGCTAAACCTATGACCTGTTACATGTAAACAAATTTCTAAATTCCTATTTCATTACATTATCGGTTGCTTTGGTATTCCCTCCTCCATAGTCACAGACAATGGGTGTCCTTTTAAGATCCAAGATGTTTGTAACCTATGCCAACAATTTCATATCCATCATTTTTCAACTCCATATTACCCACAAGGCAACAACTAGGTTGAGGCCAAAAACAAAACAATCCTAAGAATTCTAAAGAAAACAATCAATGAGGCTAGTTGAGATTGGCACTTACTGCTAAATCCTGCCTTGTGGGCCTATCATACCAACATCTGCACACCCACTGAAGCCACACCCTATTTCTTGGTATATGGTCCTAATGCCATCTTTCCAATCGAGGTTGAGCTCCCATCACTAAGAATCTCTTTGCAGCTGTAGTAACGGAAAAAGTATCCCTTTTTCTTAATTTGGAAATAATTAATAATAAATGAGCCTAATTTTTCCTTAATTTAGTGTTGTAAAGTATATTTATTTACATCTTCACACTAAGTTTTGGGCCCTCTTGCATTTATGACCTTCAAATCATCATTAATATTCCGTTAATACCTTTTATTATGTATCCAAGGCTTATTTCAATTGAAATCTCAACAAATTTAATAAACACATTTAATATTTCAACCCTCAATATTCTCTCACCCTGGAAATCTATGGTGGGACCCATACACCACGTTGGGCATATGAGTCCCCCTAGGTGGGATCCATACACCACCTTGGGCATATGAGTCCCATTTGAGGCGTTTTTAGGGTTTAGAGATGGAAATCAGGGTTTGCAATTCAAATTTTGTGAATGTTGGCATTTGGGATCTAATAAATGGTAAATTAGATGGAATGCCTATATAACTAAGGTTTCAAATAATTATTTCACTAAGAGAATTTTAAAGAAAGAAAGTTTCACCTAGGCCTAGATCTTTCAAGAGAGATTTTCAAGCATTCAAGAGCATTCAAGAGGTGATTATCAAGCATTTTGGAGCATCAATTCAAGAGTCAAGCATCATGTCAAGGTCTTCATGCATCATGTGTTTTTTGAGCTAACATGTTGATGTAGTATTTGTGATCTAAGTTCAAGCATTCAAAGTCATATTAAGTTTCATGATCAAGATCTACATCCATTGAAGCCAAATCATACAAGTTGTAGATCTGCACTCGAAGGATTCAACAAGGTTTTGTGAGTTGTTACATTAATTTGTTCATTCATCATTCCCTCATGTTATTTCAATTCATTTCAAAGTTTTACTCAAATAGGGTCTGATTGAGGTAGATCCCCATCCACTAACAAAACAACATTTCTCTCTCTCTCTCTCTCTCTCTCTCTCTTGTGATGTGTGTTTTGCAGATTTATGTGAATGGGACTCATTCGCCCAACCTGGTCATTTAGTCCCTGATATAGCCTTTCGACAATATTCAACAATGTTAGATATGAGTTTGAAAGATTCAGAAAGATCCTAAAAAATCCAATAGTAGGACTCATACGCCCAACCTGGCATATTAGTCTCGTTATATTTTTTGATCACCATTCAGTAGATCTTGATCTACTCTCTGGAAATCCTTGATCCTACCTTGAAAACCCTAGATTGAGACTAAATTACCCAACCTAGCATATTAGTCCCGGTGCAATCTGAAACAACAATTTCTAGGGCTTACAAACCTTGTTTTGGCCTCTCCAATCCTTTGGGTACTTGTCTATTTCATTTTGTTTATTAACCTAATTTCATGCTTTCAAGTTTCTAGGGGTTTGTGCATAAGTGTTTGCATTTCTCCTTTGAAGCTTCATTTAATGGTGAACCCCCATTTAATCACACAAGGAAACCCCTAGTCCATCCCTTGGTTGAGGGACCTAGGTTTCCCAATAATTAAAGTGTGAAATAGGTCCAATTCCATCTCCCAAAAGGTGGAACACTATTTCCGTTTAATCAACATCATCTCATTGATGATGAAGAATATCAAGTAGCACGTCTCCAACAACTAGAGCTTCTAGATGAAAGACGTTTAAATACCCTCAATCATCTTAAATCATATCAAAATAGGATTCACAAAAATTATAAGAAGAAGATCAAACCTAGAAATTTTATTATTGGAGATCTTGTCCTTAAATAAAACCAACGCAATTTGCAAGAGTGGGAAAAGAAGGGAATGTTTGAACCTAGTTGGCTAGGCGCTTACATTGTTATGATAAAATATGGATTGGGGGCATATCAATTAGCTACCATGGAGGGATAAACCCTTGAAGAGCCCATAAATATTATTCATCTCAAACAATTTTTTTCCTAAGAAAAATATAAAAAAATCAAAAAAATAAAAAAAATACAAAAAAAAAGAAAAGTAAAAAATAGTAAAGAGAAATAATCCGTCCAATGGTGAAAACCACTTTGTGGCACCTTGGGAAAGTACCATGGTGAAAACCTGACATACAGGTTCCATGTGTAGGGTCATGTCCACCATCTTCTAGGTTGCTTCCTCCATCCATCATAAAATCCACCCACATGTCCCTAACTATGGCTTGGAATGTGCATCCTAACTTAGATTCAAAGAGCTTCCGCTACCATTCATACACTATTCTTGTGTTCCTATCCATCTCCTAGGTGTCACTCAATTAAGCACTCCCATAATAAATAATATAGCTTTCATGATTATCACCTTCACGTGCCACCTTTGCCTGATATAAATTTCACATGATTATTTTACTATTGGATTAATTTTGGCTGAGAATCAACCAAAGATACAAAACATGAATTTATAGATGGTACGAAGAGATTTTCACTCTTGCGCCCACCGATACACATCCATATAGTATGAGGGTGTTTGTAAATTTATAGTTGGCATGAAGTGGTTTTCACTTTTCGCCCATCCCATCCTTCCCCTAATTCACTCCATCACCCCACCCTATCATATGTAGTGGGAAGTGGTTCTCAACATGCCTAGTTTCTCATTCCACTTCACCCATCCCATAATAAAATCCCATCCCATAATAAAATTCAATCCCATAATAAAATCACACCCATAATAAAAATACTTTTCATCCCAAAGGTACCGCCCATATCACCTTGAGACGAACAACACAAAGGAAAACAACAAGCATGCTCTCATAAATCCCTAACACTAAAATGTCAATGCAATCCCTAAGGAACCTTGCCACTCCACTTGGCATGCATCACAATCCCCTCCATCTTGGCTTGATAGGATGAATACTTCCTTGGTCCGACAACATCTACCAATATTACCCTTGGCAAGAGATTTGGATTTTTCTTTTGTGGATTTATTGTTGTGATGTTGAACCTACTGAGTCGCCAAGTCAAGGCCACCTAGATCCTTTCATATATTGGTGTGTCAAGGATGAGGTACGAAGTAGGTATGGGTCATTTTGTATGGCATGTTTGTGATTAGCTTGATTTTCTAATGATTCTTGATACCTTAGCTAGAGGAGACAAAAACATTTGGGTCTGCTATATAATCCCCACTATGAACCACTAAGGTTATTGAAAATCATTTGGTGATAAGGTATAATCTCATGTCTGTATATGTTTGCGAGTCCCAAAGTCCATGCAAGGTACATAATTGCACATTTGGTCACTTATATCACTAGGACATAATTTTCTTTTCTATATCAAACTTAAGGATTGCTCACCACATTTTTCTAGTAAAATCCCCCCATCCTATTTCTTCTTACAAAAGTCTCTCATGTGTACAAAAAGTCAAGCCCACCCTAGGATAAAAATCCAAAAAGTCATAGTCAACCTGCTACCCTATGCTACCTGCATCTAAGTGAGATGGTCTCTCCAGAGATCTCTGAGGTGGTTGCTAATCCCATCGTGGTGGTGGTGGTGGAGTACCCATAGATACTAATGGCCATGATCAAGCTAGCTTGTGAGATCTGCTACTAATAGTAACATTGGGATCCCTCTGATTAGGTGGCACTACCTCCTCATACAATCTCCTCCACCGCTCTGCCTCCCTAGTAGCTCTAGCAACCTTTGAAAATGCATACACTAATCCCCCATCACCCCCAAATTGACAAGCAATATCCCACTCCCTTTGCAGTCTCTCCACATCTCTCCACAACTAACCCTTCTTTGTGGTAATCGCCTCTACCTACCCATCGTTCCCATATCCTCCCCCACTAGCTCCTCCATCAAATAATCCTTGTAACTAGGCTACCTTTTCCCTTGTTACATCTCTCTCACTTGTCAGTATCACTACCTCTGCCCTAGTCACATTCCTATTGATAGTCACTATGGATAGTTGATCATCCATCAATCCCCATAAGCGTACCACATCGCCTCACACCATGCATCCCTCCCCCACCACTTGCAAGTGGTCTTATATCACCTAGTCTTGCTCCTATAAAAGTTGATCTCTCTGTGTGGTTAAAGCCTGTACCTATGCTTGCAAATCCTCACCCCGCTATTGCACTTGGTGACCTTGTGCATCCCCTCCATCATCCTCACCACCACCATCATCTCCACCACCCCCACTCCCACCATCCCCACCATTATCATCACTCCCATCATCTCCACTCTACTCCTTGTCATCATCACTACCTTCATCATCACTGTCATCATCCTCATCACTGCTACTACTACTACTACTACCTTGGTTTTTGTTGCTATTGTTGCTCTCTACAACCACTAGCTATCCATGTGGAAGGGTTAGACGAATAGGCCTATGTCTCTCCCACCATGAGTCATACTCATGGGTGGTCCTTGCATCTACAACCTCTAGCCTTGAATCCCATGCCATGGTAGGAGTATCTCTCCATCTATGGAAGTATGTATCATACTCCACATATCCACCCCACAGCCACCTCTCTCAGGTGACCCAAGCAAAAATTTCCTCTATTTGTGGTATTGTCTGTCGATGAACAAATTGCCTCAATACCTGCACAAACATGTACCTCTCAATTATGATTGGTGTCCTCCCAATCAAATAATTTTCCCTCTAGATATATGACATGTGTCGCTCATCATCCTCCAATACCTCACAGTCAAGGTATGATCGCCAGATAAATGAATCCATCTCATCAATAATCCATCACTAGTACCCTAACTTCCCCATATGATGGTGATGATGAAAACCTACATATATAAACACATATGACATATCTTCCCCTACGCTTGTCACATACTGGCCACAAAACTATAACATGCTCGAAAGCCTAGACATGCAAAAGGATCACTCCTACGCCTATGCTCCACCCACCTCTATATACAACATAATGCATCTCCCAGTATAAATATGATAGAACAAATACACCCCATGCATAAACTGTCCCATTTGTTAGCATCCCCTCAAACACACTAGCCCAGCTGACTGTAAACCCTCATGATCTACCATCTGGAAATAGTGTGCCTGTGATCAATGCTGCTATAAATAATGGTAACTCTGGCCACTGTCACCTCTTGGCCTCTAGATCCATCTCCACACCCCTGATGGGAAAATCCCAAGTCATAAATACTCTCTGCAGCTTTGGCCTCGCACCACGAAGGCTATATACAACAAGCTCATCATGGATTGGTAGGCGTAAAATATGCCACACGTCCTCCAAGGTAACAATAGCCTCTCCCATGGGCAAGTGAAAGTTGCTTGTGTCACTATGCCACCGCTCCACCAATGCTGTCAGTAGTGCTCGATGTGCATGAATCTGGAGCATCCACACAACAAAATATAATCCCATTAGATGAATCCAGTCCTTTTCCATTGACGTCAGTCTCTCTCGAATGCTCAACATGATGTCCATCTATCACTCTCGATTCTGGAGGGGCTTCAGATCTTCCTGCATCATTTCAAATGCTAACATCGACCATTCGATTCAAATCATTCATTCACCCTTACCTAATCCCTTTGCACCTTCACAGTTCCTACAAAGCTGCACATCTGATTTTGGGCACAAGCGTCATTCTTTTCGGTACAGATGTGCCCTTTTCGTACCCAAGTGCCGCTTTGTATAAGCACATTTATTTTCCTGTAGGTGCAATGTTTTATGACACCAATGCCACTTTACAAAAGCATCACTATAACCTAACTTTCCCAACCAACCCTGCGTAGGTGTGCTGATCATAGGCGCAACAAATGAAAGTGGCTCAATTTTTGACACGGGCGTCGAAATTGAGCGTAGGCTTCATGATTTTAGAAGCGCCAAATTTTTTAGTGCAAGTGCCGCGATCGTTCAATTAAGCGCCACTTTATAAAATGGCGCATATGCTTACTTGAACTTCGTTCCCTAGTTTGACCTACCCTGAGCCCCCTAACCTAGCCTAAACCCTAGTGGATAAGGTATGTATTGAGTCACTTGCATCCTTGGGCTGTTGGTACTCTCTCACCTTCTTTGAGTGATGAAAATGACAAGGAACTTGATCCATACCTTTGTTCTACCACCTAAGCTCCCCTCCACCAATCACAAGGTTGAAAATAACTTTTTGGGCCCCCTAATGCCTATTTATAGGAATTTTATCCCTAATTTCACCCCAACTATTTTTTTCTATATTGGATGCATCAAAAGTCCTATACTATCCTCATTTTTGAGCCTATTTCTCCATTTCTTCTTCTGATTTTTGCTAAATCCCTCTTTCACATCATCTTCTATCATTCTACCTTGTCTTTTTCAAAATGTAGACCGAATATTATTTTTCAAATTTTTTTTGGTCTGCCTCTCGAGGGGGCATCACCTCATTACTCACTTTCCAATCTGTTGGGGAAAAATTTCAAACTTCTTTGACGTAGCATCATTACGAACATCACATCAAAGAGGGGAAAAATGTAGTCACCCTAAATCTGACATCATTTCTTCTTAAATTGATTAAATGTTATCATTTAATTAATTTACCCATTCTCAACCTTTAATTAATTAAATATTTTATTATTTAATTAGTTATATCACCTCCTAGACTAAAGTTCTTCCAATTAATTAAATAATTGAATTATTTAACTAATTCCATCAATATCCCTCATCCCTTTAATCCCACTTGAGTTAATTAATACTTGATTAATTACTCTAACCCCCATATCTAAACATCATTACCATTATTTCCCTAATTTAAAATTGACTCACACCCCCTCCAATCTTGTCTCATAAATAGAGGAAATATCACCTACCCCCACTATCTTACACCTAGCCTCCAAAATTAATGACTTCTCTATCCAAGGTGTGCTCAAACATGTGTGAGAACACCTCATCACTTCTCCCACACTCCATTGTTTCACTTGTCATAATGCTAACAAGCCACACCACCTTGATCCACACCTCATCCTCTCAATCAATCCTAGCCCTCCATTTCTCCCCTCCAATTTCTATAAATTGGAGCCTTTTTTACCTCATTTTATCATCTTGAAACATAGCCTTGTTATGCTGGTAAATTGGTGAGCAATCTGCATTTCAACACTTGAGAAAATCCATCAAGACTTAGGATGCATCTTGAGCTCAATCTATTGGAGGTTATTGAAGGTATACTTAGTGTTTATGCATTTGAGTTTATTTTGCTTATGTTATTGTACCTTTGATGCAATTTTCTCCCCTCCAAAATAATATATTATAAGTTGATGAATATATTTTGTTATAATTTGTAGGATTCTTTGCTCAAAATTAAATTTTGAAAATGAAGAGCAACAAAGAGAAATTTGAAGAGAATATGCTCAAAATTATATGAGACAATAACGTGAAGAAATTATTGATTCACAAAGAGAGGAAGTACAAGAAGTCTTCACAATGAAGATCAACAAAGAAAATATACCCAAAAATATATGAGACAAGAACGTGAATAAATGAGTGATGCACAAATACAAGAAGTAAGAAATCGTTGTAACCAAAATGATAGAGAAAGACACGATAAATGTATGCCATATATAACAATGGAATAAATTGAAGAAAAATTTAGAAAAAACATAGATGAGATGATAACACATCATGCATGAAAATCTCAAGAGGATCTTAATATATATTGAGAAGAAGAATGCATAGAGATATAGATATATATCAATTCAATGAGATAGAAAGACAACAAATAAAGTGCAAAATCATGAATTAGTTTAAAGACATTGGAAATATCATGGAAATGTTGAGGTTAGTTCTGAAGGGATGAATTCTATTACAATAGACCGTGTGCTACAAACACCAAATAATAAATTTCAAAATGCAATGAATGTTGATACTCAAAATCATGTAGAAAATAACAATTCACAAGAAGAGTTAACATATGTTATGGTTAATGTAAAAATAATGGAGTGGAAGGGCAGGAGGAGGAGTGGAGGGTAGAGTTTGATTTCTTCAGAGGCAGGAGAGGGATATTTTGAGTCGGAGGATGGCGATGGTGATAGGGATGGAGATGGTATTCTTGGAGGGTTGCCGCTGGTCAGGGGGCTCTCCTCTTTTCGGTCTGCTTCCTGGGATGAGTTGCTGCCTGGTGTACTTGGGCTTCTGGATTTCTCTACCCTTGGTGGCTTTTGGTGTGGTCCTCACCTCTTTGTGGGTGTGGACATTGTTGTGGTTTTATTATTCTAGCTCTTGTTGGGCTATCTTTACCTTGGTCTTTTGCTCCCGAGATTATGCTTTGATGTTTTGTCTTTTATCTTTTGGGAGTGTTTGGTCCCTCTAGCGGTGGTTTCTTCTAAGCACTAGAAGCTGCCCAACATGTGGTTTTTGAATCCTTTTGTTGGTGTGGTTGTTTCCCCTATCAGGCCTATTCTATCTACCTACTCCTGTGATGGGGAGGTGCTTCTGGTTTTGACCTATGTTGGTTGCTCGAGCACTCACTGTGGCTTGTGGGGTTCAATAGCTTTTGGAACCTCCTTTGTGTTGGTCTAGTCTAGGACGGTTTGTTTTCTTTTCCCTGTGGTGGCTCCCAATTATGGGTTTTATGTTTGGTTCGTTTCCTGTTGGGAGTGTCATCTGTGCTTGGGGATTGGGATTTTTCCCTCTAGTGCTCTACTTTTATAGCCCCCATGGCTGCTTTTGGTAGTCATGGGTTTGGTGTGTCTCATGAGGGTGGTCTTTAATTTTTTTATTGTTTTAGAGACTACTCTGGAGTGGTTTTTTCCCTCCTTCCTGCTGCTAGTAGTATTTTTCTAGAGGGTAAAGGTTATCCCCTTAATGTTTGGGTGGTTTGGTGCCCCCCCTTTTTTTTTCTCTCTAAGTGTAAGGGTTTTGTGTTTATTTTGGAGGACATTTATCTTTTGTTCTCAGTTTATGTCTTCTTGGCTGGGCTATATCCAAAGACCTATCTCATGTCCCAATTTTTCAAGGAGCTAAAGTTTGTCTCTGCTACCTTTGTGCTAAAGCAGAGTGGTTTGGAAGAGTTTCTGCTACTAGAGTTTTCCATGGTTGCTTTGGTTTCTCTAGATTCTCCTTTGTTGCTGTAGGCTGGGCGGTATTCTGAATTTGTCTCTATTTCCCAAAGAGTTGAGCCCCTATTTGAGGCATGTTGTTTATGGGTGTTGGTCTCTTACCAGGTTTTTCCTAAGGGTGGTATGGTTTCTTGTTCTGTTGCTATGTTATCTCTCTTCTCAAATCCTATAGAGGTGGATTCAACTCCTATGGAGGTGGATCTGGGAGGTGATTGTCTTTGGATTCCTTAGTTGCTGATCCTTTTGAGGTGGATACTTCTCCTATGGAGGTGGAGGTTGAAGATGCTGGAGTTTTCTGGCGATAGTGGACTTGTTGGTCATGAAATTGGGGAGCTCCCTCCTTTTGAAGTGGAGATGGAGTTGGCTTCCTGGTTCGAATGGTAGCTTTGTTGCTTCTACTTCTCATGTTGTTTTAGCTCAGTGCTACTTTCGCGAAGTGGATGTTTTACTATTGATTGGCTTGTACAGGATGTTGGTTGCCTAGTTTTGGGTTCATGGTCCTAGAAAAACCTGGTTAAGGGTTTAAGGTCCCTTCAAAACCTTTGGGTTTAAGGTCCCAGGTAAAAATTGATTGTATTCAGTTGAGGGATTTTGGCCCCTATAATTCCTTTGTGCAGCTTGTGTTGTCCTGCTATATTTTTAATGTTGTTGCTGATGGGCTACTGATAGTTTATGGTTTATCTTTGATGCAACATGTTTTTCTTGGATAGGGTTGCAAGTCCCTTCAAAACCATTATGTAATGGGTTTCAGGTCCCATCAAAACCTATTTTTCCTCTAATAAAAAACATATGTTATGGTCAAATTTTATAATTATTTTAGAATTCCATTTGGATATGCATCTCCAAATTTAAATCCAATTTCACCAATACAAATGAGGTGTACTCGCTAGTTGCCATTACAATGAGCTTGGGCACTAACAATCTACAAATCACAAGGATTGACTCTTTCCAAGGAAACAATTGATATATGATTGAGAGAAAGAGCATGCCTAACATTTGTTGATATATCACATGTTAAATCCTTGGATGGACTTAGAATCTCACCACCATTTTTATATGATATGAAAAATGAAAATAGGGAAGCAACTCACCAAAAGGAGAACTAAGGAAGAAAGACTCAAATATTTAGAAACACAATATTTTGTGTAATATATACATTATTAGATATTATTATTCTATTAAACTCTAATTACTTTAAAGCATTGAGATTATATTTTTGCTTTAATATTAAATATCTCATTCATTCATTTAATATGTTGATTGTGCATTTAAAAAATATGAAATGCTTCAAAAAATATTAATAGATGGAAATAATATGAATTGTCTTATTAATATTTTACAATTTAAATATATAAGTGCTTTGAGATTGATATATTTCGACATTTTTTAGATGGATGTATTTAAGATGTCTATGCTAGTTAATTAAATAAATTAGTAAATTATTAATTCTTTTTATTTTTGAATAGGTCTAATTTTATTTTGAATTTTTGAAGTTTGGTGTTGTAATTTTTAATATATAAGTTCAAATTTTAGCTTTAAGAATTTTAATAAAGTTTATTTTATTTAAAATACATTTTTTTATTTAAAATATGTTTTTTTTGTAATGCCCACTTCTTTTTTTTATCAAATTACAATTAAGGACAAAACACAAATTTCAAATTTCGACCACAACACATGACTAACTTAGAAAATTTTGTTTCCAAAGTACACATTTCCTAAAAATTATAACAACATTGACCAATTATAGATTATAATATTTAGTTAGATAACTAAATGGCTAATGCAATCATGGTTGGGTTTTAGAGGTAGATATGGAAAACACATCAACATGAAAGATTTGTTAATCCTACAAACACATGTGTACTCTGAGGATGAAATCAAGTCACATGCTATACAATATCAATAATGATTCAAGGTGGTGATGATAGGACAAGTCCTAGGGGTCAGACCTATTCCTTGGGGGCTCATCTTTGATGGCCTTGCCTATGCATATAATTCATAGAGGAATCGTAGTTCGATAACATAGACTTCAACCATCACACTTGGTTGGACAACAATTGGTTATAACCAAAGGGGTTAAAAAAAATGACTACCTCAATCACATTCAAACACTAAATTTCACTATTTTGTAAAAACTCAACACATGCTTCTTATATTGATATTCTTTTATACTCAAGGTATCTCCCTTTAGATTTTGATTTTAGAAAAAGGGTAATAAATCTCATATAGTTCATCTATTATACTTTAATTTGAGTGAATCACTTAGAATGTTTCCTTAATGTAAAATAGTTCATGCTAATACTTGAATTTATATCTAAAGAAGCTGGCAAGTATGAAACAATATGATGGTTTCATAACATACTTTGGTTAACAATAAAGTCATTAATACAAGTAACCCTATCGTTATATTAAAATATAATGGAATTAAAAGAACTAGCTAGCAACGAGGGTTGGTCCAAATAATACATTTTGATCTTACACCTCTAGAGATTATAAGAGTTAAGATATTCATATGTCTACTCCATCAACACCAATTAACTTCTAACAGACATCAAATCATTGCCATAATATACCAATTTAATAATCAAGTAATATTTAAACAAAAATATTGAGCTTAGAACTTAATAATCCAACATTATAAAATCACACCTTACTAATTTAATTATTAAGCTATGAAAATAGATTCAAGGATCATTCAAAATGATAACAACAATATGATCATGATATTTGAATTATACATTAGAACCATTATAAAGATAATCAAAATAATGATCTATTTTCTAAGGAATTGAAAACCAAAACTCTAATGACACAAGTTAATACGTTAATGGTCTTCTTTGAGCCAATATTAATGGTCAAGAATGCTAAACTTAAGAGTAATTGAATTCAAGGAACAATTAAGCTTCTAAGTGTAAAAACATACTTGTTAGGTCATTGCTAACAAATATAGGATAAGGGTCAATTCTCATAAAAAATATTTATACAACATGGGTGTCCCTGCGACCTAGCAGCTCGTATCTTGGGTACTTGGGGTGAGTTGGGGTGAGACTAGTTGCCTGTGGGTGACATCCGCCGCCCGAAAGAAGTCCCACCTCTTAAACCCGAAAGAAGAGTCGAACCCGAGACCAATGGGGAGGGAACCCACTACCCAAGTCAATTCGGTACCCGTACAAGCTAATTCTCGTAAAAAAATTTCTCGCATATTTATTTATCAAATTTTCAACATGCTAATTTGTAACCAAACTAGGCAACACTAAAATAGTCATAAATTTTATGCTATGTACCCAAATTTTAAAATTCAAAATGTTTTGGAAAGGCGAAGAAGAATAAAATAAAACCCAAAAAGTGTTTAATAAAGTTCTAAGAAATGTGGAAACAGTTTTATCTGTAACACACATAACTATTCTCTACCTAGAACAATAGCCCCTCCCTTGGAAGAGAACAATTGTCAATTCTAATTTATGCTATAAATAATTATTATTGACCAAGTCATAATCTTCTATTCTATTGAACAATTTGATTCACAAATTAAACATCTTAAAATAAATTTATTATACTTATTAACTAAGGTAAACAACCATTAATTTTATTAACCAATGCTATTATAATACTATATCAGTCATAATCAATGTCACTAGTGATTATTTTTACTCATCAATGTACACGAGTAGGTTTATTTATATAGAAAACTCCCTCCTTCCATTTATACTTTGAACATACCAAAATATTATCATTGGCTTTATAATCAATTTAACATAATTACCAATTAATTATATTATAAATGAGCTAAATTAAGCTAGATAATAACTAATTTGAGAATGCCTAAATCAAAACCTATAAAAAAGTTATTTCGATGAGACACGTTAACAACAAAGCCCCCGCTGATCCACCTTTTCATCAATACCATTAATGACTGCCTTAGTTGCAACAAACCTTGGCCTCATTATCTTTGAATTTTTGAGAAGACTCCATTTAAAACAATTCAAGGAACTCACAATGACTAAATTTCTCAGATGGAGGATCTTAGCATGCCTTTGCTCTTGTACTACTGCTATGAAAATTTTAAAACTGATAAACTCGAAATACTTATAAATTTTTCAACATATTAATAGCACACAACACAGTCATTAATAATCTATGTATTCATTGAACAACCAGACTTAAACTACAAAATAGAGAGCATTTTGCACAGTGAAAAAACCACTAGAAACCTCTGAGTAGCGGGTGCACTACTGACAGGGTAGGTTTATTAGTGCAAAGGTGGTTTTATTTGTGCCTGGCGGCTTTGTTAGTCTGGTGGAGAGAGGCGGCTTTGTTAGTCTGGCGGTTTTAGGGTCACCATGCCTCATTCATGGCACGGTCATCACTTCTACCATGCATTGCCCCATGCTTCATAAATTCAAATTGTCTTCGTTGCCAACTTTCATTAAGTCAAAAAAATCATATTTATTTATTTGGTTTTCTTCCACTATGGGAGTTTGGTAAAGGAGGGATGTGACAATTATCTTATGTGATAATTATGTGGGATTTCTTTTTTATAATTATTGTAAGCATAAGGCTTTGAGGATCTTTTTTTATTGTATGGTAACAAGGCTCTTCAATAAGACTAGCTAAATATCAATATATAATAAATGTGCTAACTAGAAACTTAATTTCTTATTTGGTTAACAATGGTAAAGAATAGAGTAATAGACAAACACAATGACTTCATGCAAGAACTCTATAAAAGAATTACTCTTTTCCCTTTCCTTGATTCCCTCAAGCCTTAACCTCAATTCGTATAGGGTACAAATCATAACATTTATTTAAATCCTATGGAAAATATTTGCTATTTTCATATACTTTGGCTTCTATGTAGATATTTCTAAAGTTGAATTTATTTATGATAATATGACCATTAAAATTTATTGTCATTCCATTCACTATTTGATATAAGAATAATTTTACATTTTAAGCATTATCACATGGTTTAAAATTAACATCCTCATATCCATTATAATGTTAAATGTCCAAATGTCAAAGATCCCTTGATGCATTATTGAGAATTGAACGAGTGTCCTTACAAATATATAGAGTGACAGAGAAAATATTTTTTATTAGTCATTTCATGCCAAGAATCCAAGGATAACACGTCCCCAGGGAGTTATTCTTAGGGTAGCATGTCATTTGATTAAGGATATGATAATTCACCTTTAAAAACTCTTCAATGTACCCATTACACACTTACAAAGGAAAATAGATAGAGAGAGAAAATAGAGAGATAGAGAGGGAGACAAAGAGATATAGAGAGATAAAAAGAGAGGAATAAAGAGGGAGAGACAAAGATAGAGATAGGAAGAGAGATAAATAAAGAGAGAGGAAAAGAGAGAAGGGGAGATATTGATAGATATAGTCACATTCTTGATAGAGAGATAGAGAGATAAAGAGAAATACAAGACAAAGATATATATAGAGGTAGAGAGATTGAGAGATAAAGAGGGAAAGGGAGAGAGAGGGGGAAATATATAGGGATAGAAAAAAAGAGAAAGAGGGAGAGAGATAGGGAGAGGGAAAGAGATAGCGAGAGGAAAAGAGAGAACGATAGATATAGGAAGAGAGAAGAGCAGACAAATATAGAGAGAAATAGGGGAGAGAGGAATAGAGAGATTGAGAGATAATAAAAAACATAGAGATAGAGAGGGAGACATAGATATAAAGAGATCTATCTCTTTCTCTTCCCATCTCTCTCTATAGATATCTCCCCATATGTACCTCTCCCTACCTCTCTCTCTACATATGTATCTCCCCCCTACCTCTCTCTATATATAACTTCCTATCTCTATCTTTTTATCCCTCCATCTCTCCCCATTTCTCTCTCTCTCTCTCTCTCTCTCTCCATCTCCATCTCCATCTCCATCTCCATCTCCATCTTCCTCCATATCTCTCTCACCTAACTATATCTCCTTATCTCTCCCTACATATCTCTCTCCCCTTCCCCTCTATCTTTCCAACTATATATCTCTATCTCTCAATTTTTTTTCCTATCTCTCCCCCCTCTCTCTCCCTATCATTCTCTCTTTTTTATCTCTCTACTTCTTTGTTATCCTCTCTATTTTTCTCCATCTCTCTCTCTCTCTCTCTCTCTCTCTCTCTCTCTCTCTCTCTCTCTCTCTATCTATCTCAATATCTCTCTCACTCATACACACACTCATTATTTCTCACTCCCTATCTCTATCTCTATATCTCTCACTCTCTCTCTCTCTCTCACACCTCCCTCTTTATCCCTCCCTATCTCTATCTCTATCTCTCTATCTCCCCCCTCTCTATCTCTCTCCGTCTCTACTACTTGTCTCTATCACCTCCTTTATCTCTCACTCTTTCCCCCTCTATTTCTATCTTCCCATCTCTCCTTCTCCCTTTTTATTTATATCTCATCATCTCTATCTCTCTCTTATTTACTCCATCTCTCCTACTCTCTCTATATATCCCTCCCTACCTCTCTCTATATATTACATCCTATATCTTTATATTTCTCTCTCCATATCCCCCTCTCTCATTGTCTCCCTCTTTCTACAACCATTTCTCCCTCTTCCTCTTCCTATCTCTTCCATCTCTCCCTCTATATATTTATCTCTCTCTCTCACCCCTCTAGATATTTCCCAAGTTATATCTATCCCTATCTCTCCCTCTCCCTCTTTCTATCTCTATCTCTCCCTCTCTCTCCCTCTCTCCCTATCACTCCCTCTTTCTATATCTTTCTACTTCTCTCTCTCTCCCTCTATTTGTCTCCCTTCATCTCATCTATTTATACATATCTCCCTCCCTCTCTATCTCGATCCCCATATCTATCTCTTATTCACACACACAAAAACTCCTTGTTTCTCCCTCCTTATCTCTATCTCTCCATATTTTTTCTTCTCTCTCATTATCTCTATATCTCTTTCTACCCCTATAGATTTCCCTCTCTCTACCTCTCTCTATATATCACTCTCTGCTCTCCTCTGCCTCTTTCTCTCCATCTCTTTGTCTCTATCTCTCTGCGTCTCTCCTCGCTCTATCTCTCTCCTCTCTATATATTTATCTCTTTTGGTGCAGGAGCACCTAGGCTGACCTCCACCTTGTTTGTCTTAAGTTTTGGCTTGTACCTGATCTTAGCCAAATCAGGGTGTTAGTAGGTTGTGTTGGACCTTAGAAGGTATTGTGTGTGTGGAGAGTTAGTCATTAGGACTAATTTTATCCTAGCTAATCATTGTTGATAAATGTTGTTAAATTTTGGCTTTAATTAGCTTTAGACAGCCTAAGTTGGAATGTAAGTGTTAAATGTGTTCTAAACACATGGTCATTGTTAAAAAAGATGCCAATGGATAGTTAAGGGGGTTGTTGATTCATAATCAAGGTGTTAGAGGTCCAAATATTTGGGATCATGACTTAGTGGAAGTTGCAAAATGTTGTTGTAAAGTGCATGGCAAGATTTGTGGAAGTGCATGCAACTTAGTTGTTGTTGGATTCCCTTAAAATCAGGGATGTGGAATCAAGCAACTCCCCTTGAATGATGGATAAGGCATCTAAAAGTAGTGATGTGGCTCGTAGAGAGCAGATAGAGTGGTTGTAATCAAATTTTGGCTTTGTGTGAATAAGGATTTTCTGCCTTTTCTGTGTTTTCTTGTAAACCCCGTGTGTTTTCAGATAACAGTGATATCCAATGTGTTAAATGCATTGATTTGGCATTGGTACTATGTTTACACAACAAATTGTAGCATTCTTCCTTTTGTAAATAGTTTCATTCGGTTTAGATTAGGTGTTTTTGTGTGAATAAAGCAGAGTTTAGGCTGTTTGCTATCTCCTTCTGAACAGTCCGTTTTGTCCATGGCTTCCCCATAAAATCCAACCACGGGATCACCCTGAGACTGGATTGAAATGTTAGGGAAGCCAACCTTTTGTATATATTTAGAGGTAGGAATTCTAGAAAGCCAAGCAAGTATGTGTAATCTCAAACCCTAGGCGAGCTAGGACTGCCCGGTTAGGGAATTGAGAGTAAAAATTTAAGAGTACAAGCAGGGGTTGCAAGCACTGTATGGAATCCATACAGTTCTAGATAGGGTTAGTCAAGATCTCCACATGGAAAAAGGATTGAAGCTTCAATCAATCCATTGGCAGTAGCTTTGAAGGAGGAAATAGTGAAACCCTAGAAGATAGGTGAATTAGCCCTTCTCTCCAAGAGTGTAGGAATCCACCGTACGGTTGGGACAAAGGTCTGACACCTTGTGGAAGATTTAAAGGACTAAAAAGGGTGTCAGGAAGTGCCTTTTAATTGGCAGTTTGTTTGACAAGTTTGAGAGGAAAAGTCAGAAAACTGACTGGTAAGGGCTACAAGGATTAGCCCTCTTCATAGGCAAACTCTTGAGATCGGTAGGAGTGGTGATTGAAGAACCTCCAAGATGGTTTCAAGTGGATGTGAAATGCATGAAATCAGTGTTTCCAACTCCCCTGCAAGTAGCTCAAGGTTGATGGTGAAGTTGGCATCTAGACCCTTCTAGGTGTAGTGAGAAAAATAGCAATTTCAAATGGTGATGAATCCTCTAAGGTTAAGCACAAGGTTTGGAACTCTTGTAATAGAGTTAGGGCAGGCTTAGTTAATGATCTAAGTTAGGACAAAGCCTAGAAATTGTCTAGTTCTTGGTGGAAGGCAGAGTGAGGTCTTCTTGTTGGTGAGTGCAAGCAAACCTTGGAGGTATCATACACCATTAGGGCATGAAGATTTGTGGGTGCCCCTGCACCAATTATACAGTAGTGGATCCTTTCACTGCCATGTTTGTGAAACAAAGGGAAAATTCTTCCACTACTTTACCATAAGCCTTCATTGAATCCATAAGTGTAAATTTAGAAAGGAAACACCTTGGAAGTGGATCGTCTATAAATGGTGAAAATGGATTGAATAAATATCTTGTTCTGAGTATGAATGGAGTCTCGTTAAATCATCCTATGACTCCTAATTCTTTTCCTTCAGTGGTCCAAAATGGGATGATTCCTCAAAATACATTATTTCAATCAAGAAATATTCAATCTCTATTCCCACATCCTGGCCTAGCTATCACATTGCTACATCCTAATTGAAATTATTTCTTCTCGTAGACTCAAGGGAGTCAAAAGGTCAAAAATATAGATGATAATGAAGAAATTAAGGAAATCATAGTTCAACTCAAAAGATTAACCATAGAGGTTACACAATTAAGAAATCAAAATTTCTACTCTCAAAATAATAATCAAAGTTCGCAAAGTCGAGCATATAATGCTCCTTGACCACCTAGACCTTGGAACACATGACCAAATAATGGAGGAATATCCACACCTTTAGATAACACTAATTCCTTCAATGATAGACCTATCTCAAAGGTGAATTTAGCTGACCTTGCAATGAACAATTGGTGTAGAATACACAACACAAATACTCATTCTGAAGTGGACTATCTGCAGTTTAAAACCACCTCAGATATTTTTTTGGATAATACACACTACAATGAACAGTGTGAATCTCATCCTCCTAAAGGGAATGAATTAGTTCCAGTAGGATATGATTCTTCTTTGGTTCTCAAAAGTTACAAATATGTTGAGTCACCTATGGTTCTCAAGATTCATACTTATGAACATGAAGGAGATAGTTCAACCATGACTTTAGAAACTTACACATTTCCTTATCAAGATGAAAATGAACCTTAGGGTGTAGCTGGAGAAATTAATGCTTTTCAACAATATTCAAAAGGACATAGCTATGACCTAAGAAGTAATGTAAATGGTGGAAGTAAATTCAAAGGGCCGTTGACTACGTCAATCCGGCCAAATAACTTTAATACTCCACCCAACGATAAGTTGAGTAATACTCCAAGGTTACCCAAAGTGACCTCTCAATATAACTCATCAAACACTTCATGAAGTGAAAAGGTAGATTCCACTAATCAAAAAAATTTGACTAATTATTTAGCGGAAGAGATCAAATAGGTAAAAATCAACCTCTCTTTATCAGAATTGCTCAAAACACCTGTGATCGGGAAATCTTTCTTGAATACCTTAGAAGATTTTCCAAAACAAGGAAAATTTAAAGAATCTCAGGTGAAGGATAAATCCATTAAGGCAAAAGAAAAAAAATAATTCCTATGGCGGATGCACAAGTATCCTTTTATAAAGGGAAAATAGAGTCCCCGCCATTCTTGCTCACATTGAGAATATTTGGTAAAAATCTCCATAATTGTTTAGTAGATTTTGGAGCATCTACTAATGTAATGCCTTTGTCCATATGTTAGATGCTAGGTTTAACTCCAGCAAATTCCCTAAAGAAAGTCACTCAACTTGACAAAACTAAGGTAAGTGTAGATGGAGAATTAACCAATATCCATATGCAACTAGCATCGGATCCCATGATTCAGTATTATATAGATATTCAGGTTGTTGAGATACTTGATACTTATAGGATGCTATTGAGTAGGGATTGGTCAAAAAGTTTGAATGGATACATGGCCTCTAATTTCTCATATATTTCGCTACCATGGAAAGGAGTTCCTAATAAAATTAGGATTGAGAGAGAGCCACGCATGAAATATATGATCACTGATTACAATAAAAAAAAATGAAGTTCTATACATAGATGTAGAACCAGGGGTTTATAAAATTTGAAGTTCATGAGCTAAAATAGAGGAAGTGTTCATGTGTAATGTTGAAAAGCATAATCAGATAACTCATGGAATGGACATGTTAGTCAAATCGGATTATGTTTCTTCCAAAGAAGATGATAGTCGTTTAGACAAATTTTGGAAGAATATTGTTATAGATCGAAAGAGCGGGAAAATTGAAAATTCGCTAAAAAAAATTGTTACAGGGTTGGTGCAGGTTACATGATTCTACACACTCAGAAGACCGATGCATGATGTGCTTGGAAATAATTCATAGAATTGAAAGCCAGTGCTATTCATAAAACACTACACTTGATAGGCCTGAACCCAAAATACTTGGAGATAAAATGTTAATATATCCACTCTCAAGAATGTTAAGCTCAAATTTGTTGAGGATCAAACTTGGACCCTTAGGTTCAATGGATCTAAATCAAAACAAGTAATTGGAATCAAAGTTGAACTCATAAATATGCAAGGTAATTTTTTTCTTGTTTCTTATATATTACAATTCCAATGTACTAACAATATGGTAGAATACGAATCCCTCATTCATAGTTTGATGCTCATGATCAAGAAGAAAGTCAATATTCTCAAGGTGTTTGGTGATTTAGAGTTAGTGGTTAGACAAGCTCAAAAGCAGTATATTTTTCATTACAAACTCTTGTCCAATTATTGACACAGAGTGTGGGATTTGATAGAAAATTTTGATGCCTTTAACATCACTCACATCCCACGAAGATTCAATCAGAGAGTCAATGTTCTAGCTACTGTCGCTAACACTCTAGAACCTTTGGATGCTTCCGATTTGAGAAGATTTATAGTTGAGCTAGTGCAATTACCTTCAATTCTTGATCATGTTACAAATTTGCAGGTATTCAAAGATGATCGTCACATATTGGAATTTATTACTAACACCGGTATCTTCAAGGCATAGATAATTGAAGAAATAGATTTCCCAAATGATGAAATTCAAGATGAAGAGTTAGCTCAAGCTAAAGATTACTATTCTGAAAGGGATAATTGAGTTGGAGAGACTATTTGATGTAGATCAGATAGTCTGACAGAAAGACCTACCTAGAAGTGACGAAGGGCAATCTGAATTATATAATTTGAATACTAAAGAAGATCCTAAGAACATGTTTATAGGGAAGGTTTGTACTGTAGAAGAAAAAAGAAATATTTCTCAGGCACTCAAGGATTATTGGAAGGTTATAGAATGAACATATGAAGATTTGAAAACTTATGGTACTTCCATTATCACTCATACAATCTTGTTAAAGCTTGATGTAAAACCTTTCTGACAAAAGCAATGGCCTGTAAACGCACTCTTGGAACCTTTGATCCAAAAGTAAGTACAAAATCTCCTCTCAGCCCAAATAATTTT
>VDFB02186871.1:32019-43883 GCA_007258455.2 Sequoia sempervirens
AAGAGGGCTAATCCTTGTAGCCCTTACCAGTCATTTTTCTGAATTTTTCTCTCAAACTTGTCAAATGACCTACCAATTAAAAGGCACTTCCTGACACCCTTTTCAGTCCTTTAAATCTTCCACAAGGTGACAGACCTCTGTCCCAACCGTATAGTGGATTCCTTCACTCTTGGAGAGAAGGGCTAATTCACCTATCTTCTAGGGTTTCACTGTTTCCTCCTTCAAAGCTACTGCCAATGGATTGATTGAAGCTTCAATCCTTTTTCCATTTGGAGAACTTGAATAACCCTATCTGGAACCGTACGGATTCCGTACAGTGCTTGCAAACCCTGCTTGTACTCTTAAATTTTTACTCTCAATTCCCTAACCGGACAGTCCTAGCTCGCCTAGGGTTTGAGATTACACATACTTGCTTGGCTTTCTAGAATTCCTACTTCTAAATATATACAAAAGGCTAGCTTCCCTAACATTTCAATCCAGTCTCAGGGTGATCCCGTGGTTGGATTTTAGGGGGAAGCCATGGACAAAACAGACTGTTTAGAAGGAGATAGCAAACACCCTAAACTCTGCTTTATTCACACAAAAACACCTAATCTAAACCAAATGAAACTATTTAAAAAAGGAAGAATGCTACAATTTGTTGTGTAAACACAGTACCAATGCCAAATCAATGCATTTAACACATTAGATATCACTGTTATCTAAAAACACATGGGGTTTACAGGAAAACACAGAAAAGGCAGAAAATCCTTATTCACACAAAGCCAAAATTTTATTACAACTCTCTACGAGCCACATCACTACTTTTAGATGCCTTCTCCATCATTCAAGGGGAGTTTCTCGACTCCACATCCCTGATTTTAAGGGAATCCAACAACAACTAAGTTGCATGCACTTCCACAAATCTTGCCATGCACTTTACAACAACATTTTGCAACTTCCACTAAGTCATGATCCCGAATCTTTGGACCTCTAACACCTTGATTACGAATCAACAACCCCCTTAACTATCCATTGGAATCTTTTTTAACAATGACCATGTGTTTAGAACACATTTAACACTTACATTCCAACTTAGGCTGTCTAAAGCTAATTAAAGCCAAAATTTAACAACATTTATCAACAATGATTAGCTAGGATAAAATTAGTCCTAATGACTAACTCTCCACACACACAATACCTTCTAAGGTCCAACACAACCTACTAACACCCTGATTTGGCTAAGATCAGGTACAAGCCAAAACTTAAGACAAACAAGGTGGAGGTCAGCCTAGGTGCTCCTGCACTGTTGAGATGTTATATAGAGAGGGAGAGAGATAGAGATAGAGATAGAGAGACAGAGATAGAGATAGAGACAAAGAGAGATGGAGAGATAAAGAGGAAGAGAGAGATAGAGAGAGTGATATATAGAGAGAGGTAGAGAGAGGGAAATCTATAGGGGTAGAAAGAGATATAGAGATAATGAGAGAGAAGAAAAAATATGGAGAGATAGAGATAAGGAGGGAGAAACAAGGAGTTTTTGTGTGTGTGAATAAGAGATAGATATGGGGATCGAGATAGAGAGGGAGGGAGATATGTATAAATAGATGAGATGAAGGGAGACAAATAGAGGGAGAGAGAGAGAAGTAGAAAGATATAGAAAGAGGGAGTGATAGGGAGAGAGGGAGAGAGAGGGAGAGATAGAGATAGAAAGAGGGAGAGGGAGAGATAGGGATAGATATAACTTGGGAAATATCTAGAGGGGTGAGAGAGAGAGATAAATATATAGAGGGAGAGATGGAAGAGATAGGAAGAGGAAGAGGGAGAAATGGTTGTAGAAAGAGGGAGACAATGAGAGAGGGGGATATGGAGAGAGAAATATAAAGATATAGGATGTAATATATAGAGAGAGGTAGGGAGGGATATATAGAGAGAGTAGGAGAGATGGAGTAAATAAGAGAGAGATAGAGATGATGAGATATAAATAAAAAGGGAGAAGGAGAGATGGGAAGATAGAAATAGAGGGGGAAAGAGTGAGAGATAAAGGAGGTGATAGAGACAAGTAGTAGAGACGGAGAGAGATAGAGAGGGGGGAGATAGAGAGATAGAGATAGAGATAGGGAGGGATAAAGAGGGAGGTGTGAGAGAGAGAGAGAGAGTGAGAGATATAGAGATAGAGATAGTGAGTGAGAAATAAATGAGTGTGCAAGGAGGAGATATTGAGACAGATATAGATAGGAGAGAGAGAGATAAATAGATAGAGAGGGAGGGAGAGATGGAGAAAAATAGAGAGGATAACAGAGAAATGATAGGGAGAGAGAGAGAGGGGGGAGAGATAGGGATAAAAAGTGAGAGAGATAGAGATATATAGTTGGAAAGATAGAGGGGAAGGGGAGAGAGATATGTAGGGAGAGATAAGGAGATATAGATAGGTGAGAGAGATATAGAGGAAGATGGAGATGGAGATGGAGATGGAGATGGAGAGAGAGAGAGAGAGAGAGAGAAATAGAGATAGAAATGGGGAGAGATGGAGGGATAAAAAGATAGAGATAGGAAGTTATATATAGAGAGAGGTAGAGAGGGAGATACATATATAGAGAGAGAGGTAGGGAGAGGTACATATGGGGAGATATCTATAGAGAGAGATGGGAAGAGAAAGAGATAGATCTTTTTATATCTATGTCTCCCTCTCTATCTCTATGTTTTTTATTATCTCTCAATCTCTCTCTTCCTCTCTCCCCTATTTCTCTCTATATTTGTCTGCTCTTCTCTCTTCCTATATCTATCGTTCTCTCTTTTCCTCTCGCTATCTCTTTCCCTCTCCCTATCTCTCTCCCTCTTTCTCTTTTTTTCTATCCCTATATATTTCCCCCTCTCTCTCCCTTTCCCTCTTTATCTCTCAATCTCTCTACCTCTATATATATCTTTGTCTTGTATTTCTCTTTATCTCTCTATCTCTCTATCAAGAATGTGACTATATCTATCTATATCTCCCCTTCTCTCTTTTCCTCTCTCTTTATTTATCTCTCTTCCTATCTCTATCTTTGTCTCTCCCTCTTTATTCCTCTCTTTTTATCTCTCTATATCTCTTTGTCTCCCTCTCTATCTCTCTATTTTCTCTCTCTATCTATTTTCCTTTGTAAGTGTGTAATGGGTACATTGAAGAGTTTTTAAAGGTGAATTATCATATCCTTAATCAAATGACATGCTACCCTAAGAATAACTCCCTGGGGATGTGTTATCCTTGGATTCTTGGCACGAAATGACTAATAAAAAAATATGTTCTCTGTCACTCTCTATATATTTGTAAGGACACTCGTTCAATTCTCAAAAATGCATCTAGGGATATTTGACGTTTGGACATTTAACATTATAATGGATATGAGGATGTTAATTTTAAACCATGTGATAATGCTTAAAATGTAAAATTATTCTTATGTCAAATAGTGAATGGAATGACAATAAATTTTAATGGTCATATTATCATAAATAAATTCAACTTTAGAAATATCTACATAGAAGCCAAAGTATATGAGAATAGCAAATATTTTCCATAGGATTTAAATAAATGTTATGATTTGTACCCTATACGAATTGAGGTTAAGGCTTGAGGGAATCAAGGAAAGGGAAAAGAGCAATTCTTTTATAGATTATTGCATGAAGTCATTGTGTTTGTCTATTACTCTATTCTTTACCATTGTTAACCAAATAAGAAATTAAGTTTCTAGTTAGCACATATATTATATATTGATATTTAGCTAGTCTTATTGAAGAGCCTTGTTACCATACAATATAATAAGATCCTCAAAGCCTTATCCTTACAATAATTACAAAAAAGAAATCCCACATAATTATCACATAAGATAATTGTTGCATCCCTTCTGTTACCAAACTCCCATAGTGGAAAAAAACCAAATAAATAAATATGATTTTTTGACTTAATGAAAGTTGGCAACGGAGATAATTTGAATTTATGAAGCATGGGGCAATGCATGGTAGAAGTGATGATTGTGCCATGAATGAGGCATGGTGATAGGGGATGAGGTTTTCTATTCCAATTCTTGCACCCTTCTAGATTTATTATGTTGTTTGACATTTGATTGAAAATGGGTTAGCATAAAATTATGCTATGCATTTACATAATAATCTTCCCACTATTGCGCTTATTCAACCTCTCTCCACCAGACTAACAAAGCCGCCAGGCACAAATAAAACCACCTTTGCACTAATAAACCTACCCTGCCAGTAGTGCACCCGCTACTCAGAGGTTTCTAGTGGTTTTTTCACTGTGCAAAATGCTCTCTATTTTGTAGTTTAAGTCTGGTTGTTCAATGAATACATAGATTATTAATGACTGTGTTGTGTGCTATTAATATGTTGAAAAATTTATAAGTATTTTGAGGTTATCAGTTTTAAAATTTCCATAGCAATAGTAAGAGCAAAGGCATGCTAAGATCCTCCATCTGAGAAATTTAGTCATTATGAGTTCCTTGAATTGTTTTAAATGGAGTCTTCTCAAAAATTCAAAGATAATGAGGCCAAGGTTTGTTGCAACTAAGGAAGTCATTAATGGTATTGATGAAAAGGTGGATCAGGGGGGGCTTTGTTGTTAACGTGTCTCATCGAAATAACTTTTTTATAGGTTTTGATTTAGGCGTTCTCAAATTAGTTATTATCTAGCTTAATTTAGCTCATTTATAATATAATTAATTGGTAGCATGTTAGGTTACAAAATTATGTTAAATTGATTATAAAGCCAATGATAATATTTTGGTATGTTCAAAGTATAAATGGGAGGGAGTTTTCTATATAAATAGACGTACTCATGTACATTGATGAGTAAAAATAATCACTAGTGACATTAATTATGACTGATATAGTATTATAATAGCATTGGATAATAAAATTAATGGTTGTTTACCTTAGTTAATAAGTATAATAAATTTATTTTAAGATGTTTAATTTGTGACTCAAATTGTTCAATAGAATAGAAGATTATGATTTGGTTAATAATAATTATTTATAGCACAAATTAGAATTGACAATTGTTCTCTTCCAAGGGAGGAGCTATTGTTCTAGGTAGAGAATAGTGATGTGTGTTACAGATAAAACTACTCTCACATTTCTTAGTACCTTATTAAACACTTTCTAGGTTTTATTTTATTCTTCTTCGCCTTTCCAAAACATTTTGAATTTTAAAATTTGGGTATGTAGCATAAAATTTATGACTATTTTAGTGTTGCCTAGTTTGGTTGCAAATCAGCATATTAAAAATTTGATAAATAAATATGCGAGAATTTTTTTTACGAGAATTAGCTTGCATGGGTAGCTGAGTTGACTTGGGCAGTGGGTTCGCTCCCCATTGGTCTCGGGTTCGACTCTTCTTTCGGGTTTAAGAGGTGGGAATTCTTGTGAGCGGTGGATGTCACCCATAGACGACTAGTCTCATCCCAACTCGCCCCAAGTACCCAAGATACGGGCTGCTAGGTCGCTATGCTGGGTCGCGGGGACACCCATGTTGTATAAAATTTTTTTATGACAATTGACCCTTATCCTATATTTGTTAACAATGACCTAACAAGTAGATTTTTACACTTAGAAGCTTAATTGTTCCTTGAATTCAATTACTCTTAAGTTTAGCATTCTTGACCATTAATATTGGCTCAAAGAATACCATTAACATATTAACTTGCATCATTAGAGTTTTGGTTTTCAATTCCTTAGAAAATAGATCATTGTTTTGATTATCTTTATAATGGTTCTAATGTATAATTCAAATATCATGATCATATTGTTGTTATCATTTTGAATGATCCTTGAATCTATTTTCATAGCTTAATAATTAAATTAGTAAGGTGTGATTTTATAATGTTGGATTATTAAGTTCTAAGCTCAATATTTTTGTTTAAATATTACTTGATTATTAAATTGGTATATTATGGCAATGATTTGATGTCTGTTAGAAGTTAATTGGTGTTGATGGAGTAGACATATGAATATCTTAACTCTTGTAATCTCTAGAGGTGTAAGATCAAAATGTATTATTTGGACCAACCCTCGTTGCTAGCTAGTTCTTCTAATTCCATTATATTTGAATATAATGATAGGGTTACTTGTATTAATGACTTTATTGTTAACCAAAGTATGTTATGAAACCATCATGTTGTTTCATACTTGCCAGCTTCTTTAGATATAAATTCAAGTATTAGCATGAACTATTTTACATTAAGGAAACATTCTAAGCGATTCACTCAAATTAAAAGTATAATAGATGAACTATATGAGATTTATTACCCTTTTTCTAAAATCAAAATCTAAAGGGAGATACCTTGAGTATAAAAGAATATCAATATAAGAAGCATGTGTTGAGTTTTTACAAAATAGTGAAATTTAGTGTTTGAATGTGATTGAGGTAGTCATTTTTTTTAACCCCTTTGGTTATAACCAATTGTTGTCCAACCAAGTGTGATGGTTGAAGTCTATGTTATCGAACTACGATTCCTCTATGAATTATATGCATAGGCAAGGCCATCAAAGATGAGCCCCCAAGGAATAGGTCTGACCCCTAGGACTTGTCCTATCATCACCACCTTGAATCATTATTGATATTGTATAGCATGTGACTTGATTTCATCCTCAGAGTACACATGTGTTTGTAGGATTAACAAATCTTTCATGTTGATGTGTTTTCCATATCTACCTCTAAAACCCAACCATGATTGCATTAGCCATTTAGTTATCTAACTAAATATTATAATCTATAATTGGTCAATGTTGTTATAATTTTTAGGAAATGTGTACTTTGGAAACAAAATTTTCTAAGTTAGTCATGTGTTGTGGTCGAAATTTGAAATTTGTGTTTTGTCCTTAATTGTAATTTGATAAAAAAAAGAAGTGGGCATTACAAAAAAAACATATTTTAAATAAAAAAATGTATTTTAAATAAAATAAACTTTATTAAAATTCTTAAAGCTAAAATTTGAACTTATATATTAAAAATTACAACACCAAACTTCAAAAATTCAAAATAAAATTAGACCTATTCAAAAATAAAAAGAATTAATAATTTACTAATTTATTTAATTAACTAGCATAGACATCTTAAATACATCCATCTAAAAAATGTCGAAATATATCAATCTCAAAGCACTTATATATTTAAATTGTAAAATATTAATAAGACAATTCATATTATTTCCATCTATTAATATTTTTTGAAGCATTTCATATTTTTTAAATGCACAATCAACATATTAAATGAATGAATGAGATATTTAATATTAAAGCAAAAATATAATCTCAATGCTTTAAAGTAATTAGAGTTTAATAGAATAATAATATCTAATAATGTATATATTACACAAAATATTGTGTTTCTAAATATTTGAGTCTTTCTTCCTTAGTTCTCCTTTTGGTGAGTTGCTTCCCTATTTTCATTTTTCATATCATATAAAAATGGTGGTGAGATTCTAAGTCCATCCAAGGATTTAACATGTGATATATCAACAAATGTTAGGCATGCTCTTTCTCTCAATCATATATCAATTGTTTCCTTGGAAAGAGTCAATCCTTGTGATTTGTAGATTGTTAGTGCCCAAGCTCATTGTAATGGCAACTAGCGAGTACACCTCATTTGTATTGGTGAAATTGGATTTAAATTTGGAGATGCATATCCAAATGGAATTCTAAAATAATTATAAAATTTGACCATAACATATGTTTTTTATTAGAGGAAAAATAGGTTTTGATGGGACCTGAAACCCATTACATAATGGTTTTGAAGGGACTTGCAACCCTATCCAAGAAAAACATGTTGCATCAAAGATAAACCATAAACTATCAGTAGCCCATCAGCAACAACATTAAAAATATAGCAGGACAACACAAGCTGCACAAAGGAATTATAGGGGCCAAAATCCCTCAACTGAATACAATCAATTTTTACCTGGGACCTTAAACCCAAAGGTTTTGAAGGGACCTTAAACCCTTAACCAGGTTTTTCTAGGACCATGAACCCAAAACTAGGCAACCAACATCCTGTACAAGCCAATCAATAGTAAAACATCCACTTCGCGAAAGTAGCACTGAGCTAAAACAACATGAGAAGTAGAAGCAACAAAGCTACCATTCGAACCAGGAAGCCAACTCCATCTCCACTTCAAAAGGAGGGAGCTCCCCAATTTCATGACCAACAAGTCCACTATCGCCAGAAAACTCCAGCATCTTCAACCTCCACCTCCATAGGAGAAGTATCCACCTCAAAAGGATCAGCAACTAAGGAATCCAAAGACAATCACCTCCCAGATCCACCTCCATAGGAGTTGAATCCACCTCTATAGGATTTGAGAAGAGAGATAACATAGCAACAGAACAAGAAACCATACCACCCTTAGGAAAAACCTGGTAAGAGACCAACACCCATAAACAACATGCCTCAAATAGGGGCTCAACTCTTTGGGAAATAGAGACAAATTCAGAATACCGCCCAGCCTACAGCAACAAAGGAGAATCTAGAGAAACCAAAGCAACCATGGAAAACTCTAGTAGCAGAAACTCTTCCAAACCACTCTGCTTTAGCACAAAGGTAGCAGAGACAAACTTTAGCTCCTTGAAAAATTGGGACATGAGATAGGTCTTTGGATATAGCCCAGCCAAGAAGACATAAACTGAGAACAAAAGATAAATGTCCTCCAAAATAAACACAAAACCCTTACACTTAGAGAGAAAAAAAAAGGGGGGGCACCAAACCACCCAAACATTAAGGGGATAACCTTTACCCTCTAGAAAAATACTACTAGCAGCAGGAAGGAGGGAAAAAACCACTCCAGAGTAGTCTCTAAAACAATAAAAAAATTAAAGACCACCCTCATGAGACACACCAAACCCATGACTACCAAAAGCAGCCATGGGGGCTATAAAAGTAGAGCACTAGAGGGAAAAATCCCAATCCCCAAGCACAGATGACACTCCCAACAGGAAACGAACCAAACATAAAACCCATAATTGGGAGCCACCACAGGGAAAAGAAAACAAACCGTCCTAGACTAGACCAACACAAAGGAGGTTCCAAAAGCTATTGAACCCCACAAGCCACAGTGAGTGCTCGAGCAACCAACATAGGTCAAAACCAGAAGCACCTCCCCATCACAGGAGTAGGTAGATAGAATAGGCCTGATAGGGGAAACAACCACACCAACAAAAGGATTCAAAAACCACATGTTGGGCAGCTTCTAGTGCTTAGAAGAAACCACCGCTAGAGGGACCAAACACTCCCAAAAGATAAAAGACAAAACATCAAAGCATAATCTCGGGAGCAAAAGACCAAGGTAAAGATAGCCCAACAAGAGCTAGAATAATAAAACCACAACAATGTCCACACCCACAAAGAGGTGAGGACCACACCAAAAGCCACCAAGGGTAGAGAAATCCAGAAGCCCAAGTACACCAGGCAGCAACTCATCCCAGGAAGCAGACCGAAAAGAGGAGAGCCCCCTGACCAGCGGCAACCCTCCAAGAATACCATCTCCATCCCTATCACCATCGCCATCCTCCGACTCAAAATATCCCTCTCCTGCCTCTGAAGAAATCAAACTCTACCCTCCACTCCTCCTCCTGCCCTTCCACTCCATTATTTTTACATTAACCATAACATATGTTAACTCTTCTTGTGAATTGTTATTTTCTACATGATTTTGAGTATCAACATTCATTGCATTTTGAAATTTATTATTTGGTGTTTGTAGCACACGGTCTATTGTAATAGAATTCATCCCTTCAGAACTAACCTCAACATTTCCATGATATTTCCAATGTCTTTAAACTAATTCATGATTTTGCACTTTATTTGTTGTCTTTCTATCTCATTGAATTGATATATATCTATATCTCTATGCATTCTTCTTCTCAATATATATTAAGATCCTCTTGAGATTTTCATGCATGATGTGTTATCATCTCATCTATGTTTTTTCTAAATTTTTCTTCAATTTATTCCATTGTTATATATGGCATACATTTATCGTGTCTTTCTCTATCATTTTGGTTACAACGATTTCTTACTTCTTGTATTTGTGCATCACTCATTTATTCACGTTCTTGTCTCATATATTTTTGGGTATATTTTCTTTGTTGATCTTCATTGTGAAGACTTCTTGTACTTCCTCTCTTTGTGAATCAATAATTTCTTCACGTTATTGTCTCATATAATTTTGAGCATATTCTCTTCAAATTTCTCTTTGTTGCTCTTCATTTTCAAAATTTAATTTTGAGCAAAGAATCCTACAAATTATAACAAAATATATTCATCAACTTATAATATATTATTTTGGAGGGGAGAAAATTGCATCAAAGGTACAATAACATAAGCAAAATAAACTCAAATGCATAAACACTAAGTATACCTTCAATAACCTCCAATAGATTGAGCTCAAGATGCATCCTAAGTCTTGATGGATTTTCTCAAGTGTTGAAATGCAGATTGCTCACCAATTTACCAGCATAACAAGGCTATGTTTCAAGATGATAAAATGAGGTAAAAAAGGCTCCAATTTATAGAAATTGGAGGGGAGAAATGGAGGGCTAGGATTGATTGAGAGGATGAGGTGTGGATCAAGGTGGTGTGGCTTGTTAGCATTATGACAAGTGAAACAATGGAGTGTGGGAGAAGTGATGAGGTGTTCTCACACATGTTTGAGCACACCTTGGATAGAGAAGTCATTAATTTTGGAGGCTAGGTGTAAGATAGTGGGGGTAGGTGATATTTCCTCTATTTATGAGACAAGATTGGAGGGGGTGTGAGTCAATTTTAAATTAGGGAAATAATGGTAATGATGTTTAGATATGGGGGTTAGAGTAATTAATCAAGTATTAATTAACTCAAGTGGGATTAAAGGGATGAGGGATATTGATGGAATTAATTAAATAATTCAATTATTTAATTAATTGGAAGAACTTTAGTCTAGGAGGTGATATAACTAATTAAATAATAAAATATTTAATTAATTAAAGGTTGAGAATGGGTGAAATAATTAAATGATAACATTTAATCAATTTAAGAAGAAATGATGTTAGATTTAGGGTGACTACATTTTTCCCCTCTTTGATGTGATGTTCGTAATGATGCTACGTCAAAGAAGTTTGAAATTTTTCCCCAATAGATTGGAAAGTGAGTAATGAGGTGATGCCCCCTCAAGAGGTAGACCAAAAAAAATTTGAAAAAATATATTTGGTCTACATTTTGAAAAAGACGGGGTAGAATGATAGAAGATGATGTGAAAGAGGGATTATAAAAATGGAAGAAGAAATGGAGAAACGAGGGCTAAAAAATGAGGATGGTATGGGACTTTGATCTCGCGTCCAATATAGAAAAAAATTGGTTAGCAGGGTGGAATTAGGGATAAAATGCCTATAAATAGGCATTGGGGGCCCAAAGTCATTTCAACTTGGTGATTGGTGGGGGAGCTTGGGTGGTAGAACAAAGGTATGGTTCAAGTTCCTTGTCATTTTCATCACTCAAAGAAGGTGAGAGAGTACCAAAAGCCCGAGGATGCAAGTGACTCAGTACTATTGTGCAATTTTTTGCACACACGCCCCGCTGTAAGCAAGGACCCTCTTTAAACTGGAGTTTTGGTGTTACGGCCCCTTTCTTTTGAGGGTTTTTCTTACTTGGGTATGTGTTTAAATGCTTATTTTGAATGCACAAGTGTTCCCCTAGGTTGTTTATTGAAAATCTTAAGTTTTGATTGAATTTTGGGCTTTTGCTCTGATTCAGGATTTTCTGCCCTGGTTGGATTTTCTCAGATCCTGCTTGGATTCTGGTTGGACCTTTTTGATCAGGAATTTTGGTTCTTCACGGATTTCCATGTGGTCTGGATTTCCCCAGACTC
>VDFB02186872.1:0-13498 GCA_007258455.2 Sequoia sempervirens
CTTATATACACACCAGCATGAGAAAATATCAAAATACAACATCATGTCAGCCCAACACCAAATTCAAGCTCCAAAATACGTCGGCCTACAACAATTATTCAAATAGATTCATGTCGGCCACAATGGTGAACTTCAGTTTTTTTTTTACCAGCAAGAAATCGGCAGGACAAATCACAACCTATGCCAAAGGCAATTCAAACGCTTATCGCTCCGCCTATATCATGCTTTCACATTCGCTGAGACAGGGGCTCATCTCACACCGAAGCAATCCTTTCATTTTGTTCACAGTCGTCGTAGCTTATCACTTTCAAGGACATGTCTCAAAGATTTAGACCAAGCTTCACCGAAGACATCACTAACATTCAAGTTGTTGTGATATTCCAATGGTTACATTGAAGTCAAGGAGTAGCCATATGCCTTTCTTTTGTTTCGGTATAGCCAACCACAATCGGTGAGATACTACATAGAAAGTCATCAGTTATACTGAAAGTAAACCTTTTACATTTTTGCTATGTCATTGTAACCCTTTGCTTCTCCTGCCGAAGAACACCAATCATGTGTATCGCTATAGCATACCGCTCTTGGAGATGTTATAGAGGTAGCATTGGGTTACACCAAGAGCCTCCCATATAGCCACATGTCGGTGTAACATAAAAATTCTTTCACCAACCGCCGGCCCTCATGCATCTTCGCCAAGACCCAAATGTTCCTATACCAACAAAGGCCACCCATTCAATACATGTCACTATAGCCTGTTGCTCTCGGGGAAACCTTATGTAGATGATATAATGTTTCACCGAAGGCTTCAAAGTCAACCCGAGTCACCGAGACAAAGCATTTCCTATGCCAAAATCCATTCCTTACCCACATGTCTTTGCCGAGACATTTCAAACTTGGGGAGACGTAACATAGAACTCTATGCGTTACACCGAAAGGCCTCAAGCATATTATGTCATTGAGAGAAGAGAAATCTCCTATCGAAAGGCACTTTAAACCATGTCGGCAAAACCTGACCCCATCGCCATGACCACAAACTAAAATATAAGTCTCACCGAAGCATCAAATCCTCCACCACCGGCCGGCGGATAAGATGACATCACGACCTTTCTAAATCTAATGGTATATAACTCACTTAAGATAGCCAAACATCAATAATTAATGAAAAATGTCTCACTGACAACCTGCAACAAGAATTAATGAAAAATACACAGGTCGGGGAGACATTTGGATACTTATGCCGATATGAACCAGAATGCAAAAATGCATGACACAATGGGCTCAAAGGGGAAATGAGGAAAAATATGGAGGAAATATGCACGAAGAGAGGGAAATGCATCAAAGGTAGGGCTCACTTGGAGGATTATGAGTAAAATCAATCATGTGAAAATATCAATTTTTATAATTCCAACACCATGCTTCTTTGAATTCTCATGTAGAGCAAGCCTGAACCTCCTTTTCCAAGCATTCTTGTTCTTCTCCTTTCCATCCTATAATTTCCTCCATAGCCTTAAATTTGGCTTATGGGACTCTTTCTCTTCTTTTCTAGCCTCTTTCCTCCCTCAAGATCGCGGATCCTCCTCACAGCTTTCAATTTATCTCTCTTTCTTTCATTCCGAAGCATCGCTTCCTTTTGTTGCTGTCGCCATTAATTCATCAACTCCGCTTGAGCATCCACCTCATTGTTTGCTTAAATGACCGATTGTTCCTTAGCATGACCTCTTATTTTTAGCTAGTGCCTTAGCTTGTGCTTTGGCATATGCTTCCCTTTTAGCCTCCTCAAAAAACTTCCATTGGTCCTCCTCAGTCAATATGTGTTCAGTCCCTGCATCATCTGTTACATCAAGTGATGTCACCACATGAGTTTCTTTGTTAGATGGGGTGGGCTCAGAGTTAGTGTTAATATCATAAATTTCTATTTCAGGCTCCTTCTCCTTTAATAACTCAGTTTCCTTATGGAGACTTCCCATAGGAACTTCCTCAATTGGTTGCTCTGTGACAAGGGGTTGAGTGGATGCTTCCACTGCAATAGATGTTGAAGCACCAGCTTCTATTGCCACTTCTGGAACATGTGTTTCTGGAGGATCTTGAGTAGGAATTTCAATTTCCTCTCCAACATCAGGAGGGAAGAACTCTTGGGGCTCCTTAGGATACATTCTTCTCTTTGTCCTCTTGTACCCTTGAGTGGTACCTGTAGCCTTTCTTTTCTTTGAAGTCTGAGCCTCTGGCTGATTAACCCTCAAGATAACCCATTGAATGCTTCTATCCAAAACTGGTCTTGCAATCTGCTTTATATCTATTGACTCCTCCACATTCCAATCCACTAGATCAAGGTCTTTGGTGCCTATACTTTCAACATCATATTGAGAATCTAAGGTCACCCCATCATATGATAATGTCTCAGGGATGTCTTCTTTTATCCCGAACCCAACCATAAGTGGGATAGGTAGTCTTTCATAGTTTCTCCTCTCGATACCATATTCATCCTACAAATCCATCCAAAAGTCCTCCAACAAATTGAAGTGTTTGTCAAGAACAACAGGAAGGAGCACCTGCATCTTATGGTCAGGGTCATAGTGTTTCCTTGAAGTATACAAACCCAACTTCATGTGAATCAATTCACTACAAACTACTTTAGTTGCCACAAGGTGTAGACAACTATACTCACCAAACTTCATGGGGAACTTATGACAACCTATCTTGTGCTTATTACCAAACTCCATGTTGATTGCTAGGGATTGATAAATGAATTCCATTAAAAAAATTCTATTGCTGCAACACATAGGGAGTAAATGAGGGTGACCATTAAAACCTCCCAACCTAAAGTAAGTAAATGTGGGGTATGGAATAAACCAATGTCCCAATTCATTAATGAAGGCCATGGCCTCTCTGCTTAGTCTGTAACCAACATCCCCTGTTAGTCGGTTAATGATGACATCAAGAAATACATCATTAACCCTTTTGAAGTGTGACTCCGAGGTTTGTAAGGTAAGCTGATCATAATGATCCCATACATTCTTTTTCCCTTGAGCCTCTCCCAATACACTTATTGCATTTAGTCCAGGAAATATTCCTCTTCTGGCAGCTGCATAGACTACATAAGAGGTCATGAAGAAAATCTTAATTTCTCTCACTCTAATCATCTGATTATGTATGCAATCTAAGACAATCATGGGCCAATCAAAATGTTGTCTACCATCAAGAATGGTTTGGATGAATGGGAACATCCATTCTTTAAATTGGGAGGCATCCCTCTTCCCAAACATCCTACAAAGCATCATTATTATATCATAGATTCCTTATAGAAATCTGCCCTCTTAGGTTGACCAGTAATTTTTTCCAAAGATTTTTTCTCAACTCTCATCCAACTCTTATTCATATGTATTCTATTAGCTTCTTTCCTGTTACTATATAGTTTCAGTGCCTCCGCCTCATTGAGCTATTTAGGATTTTGTGGAGCAGGTGCATTGAACAAAAATCTAATCATTTGGGGTGTTAAGTCAATGATAACATTCCCCTATAAATCCACACATTGTCTTGTGGCAGGATTGTAGGCTCCATTTGTAGTCATTATTAATTTAGGACATTGGACTGATAGTGGGAAGATAGCGACATGTGCTAGTCCAAATTGGACAATCCTCTGTGTCCTTCTTGTTACCTCTTCACCAAATGTCTCCAAGAGAAACTCCTCATAACTGAACGGGCCCAAGTTGGTATCAGTGATGTTTTCCTAATCAAAATCAACCTTGCTGGTAGTGAGAGTAGCTTCTCTATGTTTACACGCCAGAGTGTAGGGGAGCTGCTCCACTTTAACCTTCTTTGGCTTGGATCCTTGCCTTGAAGTTTATGTGGGTTGGCTCCTTTGAGAAGCCTCTTTTGATGCTCCAAACATGTTTTTATTCTATAATAAACTCCTATATTAGATGAACCAAAAGCATAAAATCAATTTATCATGTAATACCATCCTCCTTCCTTAGGAAAACTTTCATACTAAGCCAAATTTCACTTTCGTTGGAAGTGAAATCATAGAAGAATTAAGAATATGACATAGTTTTAACACATAGTGGGATTGGAACCGAAACCTGAACAAGACCGGAATTGGGTCTGGAATGGAAACAGAACTAGAAACCAATCGCTAATTCCAAGTTCGACCTCTACTCCGGTTCCGCCTCTGCTTAAGGACAAGCGTGAAGACCAAAATCATCAATGACCAGAAGCAAGATCATTTTAGGAATGATTCTCAATACTGAACATCCTATAGACAAGTTCGGTCCCGAGTTCACTTTCGCCAGTTTACACATAAAAGCAAAGCACTTTTCTTGAAGACATGGTCACATGAATATAAGGATCTGTGTCACATGGTCTACAAAGAAATCCAAAGTAGAGGGGCTTAACCCCCACACCTTAACCGTACAAAGACCAATTTAAACTTAGAGGAAACTATTTTGTAAAGGTTATCGAGTAAACCCTAGTTTGCACGATACGTCAACTTAAAAAGTTAGGGCATCACAAACCCATCACAAAAATCATAGAATCGACACAAAATTAAGATTAGAAGGGTTCCCAAACAAATTTTAAAACATTATGGAAAACCTCGGTAAATGGAAGCCCTAAAAAAACTAGGGCATGACAAAGCGCACCTGCCACGAAAGCGACAACAAAGAAAAAATGACAAATGGAAAGAAAGAGAATAGAACAGAAAACAAAGAAGGACATAAACAAAACCAAAAGAAAACAAAAAAGAAAGCGAAGATTCATAGAAAAGGATTCTATTAACACATGAGAAAACAACACGCAAAGTGCAAATACAAAACGACAAAGCAAAAACATGAAAAAAAGGGAAAAGAGACCCTACATCAAAATGCCCACAAGGAAAGACCAAAACTTGATAGAAATCCGAAAATCACCACGCCTCCGCAATCAAATCACTTTTTCTCAAAGTTCTCCTGGCTTTGGTTCACTAAAACAGTTTAGATAACAAGGATAATGAGCCAATTAACCTTAAAGATGGTTTTTTTTTAAAAATAATTTTGTGCGTGTGAAGAACCTGCAATTAATGCAATAAAAGTGGTAGGTCGGGTGGAGTGAACAACACAAACAAATAGTTAAATCTCATGGACACCAAAAGGTAGAGCAGAAGCAAACTCGAATTCACGACAAAGAAACGACAACAGAAGGAAACGAGGGCAGAGTCAGATCCAAAACCAAAAACTAAACTCCTCATTAAAGTTCCAAGTTTGGTTCCAACTCCACCCCAACAAACAAGAAGAAAAAATGGAAGACAAAAAAACAAAAAAAAAATGAATGGAAGCTACCGGAACAAAAATCGAACTCCAACCCAAAACAATTTTAACAAAAACAAACAACATTAAAGAAAACGAAATGGAGCCAAATTGGAACAGAACAAAATTGAACTTTTTACAAAGTTCTAAATTCACTCCAACTCTCGCCTGGCCTAATCGGGCTTAAATAAAACAAAAGGAAAAGGAAAACAACTCCGCGGAAGAAATAAACCCAAGAGCACAAAACACCCATTTACAAACAAAAGGAACAAGTGAAGGAAGGTGGGATCTTAGAGCTGGAATCGAACCCGACCAAAACTTTACAAAAGCTCCAAGTCTAGTTTTAGTTTTGATCCGGCTCATTTAAAGCCAAAGCAAAGAGCATCTGTGGAGAAAAATGGAATAACTCCTAAGACCCAAACAAAACACCAAAGACAGAACAAAAACAAAGGGGGGACCCATTTTGTTCCAAAAACAAAAATGGGGTGGTTATGCAAGGTATAACAAATGGTGACTTGGCTAGGAAAATGGTTTACCCATTTTCAAGATAATGAAGAATTTAGTCACCCAGAACCTCTAGTTTATGAAACATGCTAACTTAGGTAGGATTAAATATATTGAGTAAGGTTGAGTTGGAATCTCATATGTATATCAAGATGAACTACTTTGAATATGAGTGTGTGCATATATGGTGCATCTTTCTTCATAAAAACTTTCACCACCCTTGAACAACTATACCTAAGATCCAAGCTACGTAGGTTGAGCCCTTCAACTGTCATGCAATAAAATACTGTGTATTGCTCCGTTGCCAGTCAAGTGTCCATAGCCCTGATGGAGATACCTCTAGTTCTCTCAAAGCATCACTCTACTACCAGATAGGCATCCATAGCCCCGATAGAGATACTTGAATCACCCATTTGATATTGAGTCTACTTTCTTTCAATGGTTCTCTTTTCTCTTTTCTTTTACAAGGTTTTCTTATGGGAATTATTTTATTGAATTTTCTCAATACTTAGATATAACTAATCTAAAATGTGGGTTGAGAACTACAGTGAATCTTATGAAAGTTTTGGGAATCAGATTTTTGACTTGGATCAGAAATACAATCACCCTGAGATGAATAAGCACTTTACATAGGCAGATTTTTTTATCTATTTTGTGACAGAATTCAATCATAGTTCATGAGATTATTTACAATGTACCTTATTCTTAATAACTTTTCAAACCCATGTTAAAATGACCATAAGACATAAGTTTAGAACAAAATATTTCAACAGATATACCTGAAAATACCTAAATCAATTTCTCTCCTGATGCCTATAACATACTTTGAATAACAACCCCTTCATTTCAAAATGGAAAGAAATGAAGGTCCCCAAGGAAAAAGACAACAAAACAAAAATAAATGAAAATAAAAATAGAACAAACAAGCGAACAAAACCAACAACAACAAAAGAGTAGCTAATTACATATAATGCAACAGATTCAGAAAATCAGACCCTCATGGGCCAAAGCAATGCTTGAGAAACTGACCATTGACAGGAAATGGTACAGGTTCTCCTGTTAGGGTGGTCAATTGGAAAAAATTCTCACCCAAATTCTCAGCTATTTGATAGGGACCCAACCAGAGTTTATTAATCTTCTGATGGTCGCCCTTGTTCTCTTTAGCTTTGTCCCATAGCAACACAAGATCTGATATGCCGAAAGCCTTGATCTTAGCTCTTTTGTCAAACCAAAATTTGACAACAACCTAATGTTTGAAGAACTGCTGTAAAGTAGTGTCTCTCTGTTCTTCCATGTTTAAATATTGGTTAGCCTTACCTCAATCTGATCATCCTTTGAATAAAATTCTTGCATAAACCTGAGGATAGGTATGTGCAGATGTATGGGGAAGACCAACTCTTGGCCGTAGACTAACTTAAAAGGGGAATTTCCTAGAGTGGCTTTAATACAGGTTCGATTTTCCCATAAGGAAAATCTCAACTTGGTATGCCAGTCTCTAGGATTGTTCACTAGTAATTCTTTATTACTTCCAATAGGTTCTTATTGGTAGAATCTGCTACATCATTTCCCTGAGGGTAGTAATTAGATGAGTACTTTAGAATAATTTTATGTTCATAGGCCCATTTTATGAACTCATCAGACGAGAAAGCGAGGCCATTGTCACATACCAAGGTGAAGGGTACTCCAAACCTGGTTATGATGCTTTCATTAAGAAATATGATAACCACCTTTGTGGTGCTATTCTTGCATGGATGAGCCTTGATCTAGTGCGTGCAATAGTCAGTTGCTGTTAGGATGAACTTATGACTTGTAAGAAGAGTTTGGATTAATTACCCCTACAAAATCCAATGCCCATTGGGCAAATGGTCTTACCTCATAAATTGGTTGTAAGGGAATTGTAGGATTACACTCTTTGGGTGCAGAGGTTTGGCATGTGTGACATGTTCTGAAATGTTGATGTGTATCCCTGAACATGTGGGGCCAATAATAACCTGACTTGAGAATTTGATGAGCCAATGAATCGACAAATCCATGCCCTGTGCCGTGTATACTATGAAATTTGGCAATAGCATGCTTGGCTTCTTGCTGATCCAAACAACGCAATTAAACTCCCTCATAATTTATTCTATATAGGGATCCTCCTTTGAGCATGTAATGAGCACTCTTCATCCTTAATTCCCTCCTTTGAGTAGCTTTCATCCCCTCTGGGCATTTGTTATTGAGAAGGAAGAAGATCAAATTTGTATACCACAGATCCTTGGTGAATGACTGCACTGTATACTATTGGCAAGTGATACTCTTGTCAACATCCGCCATAGCCTTTGATAAGCCTTGTCCTTAGACGAGCTTCATTGGATGTATTTCTAAATCATACTCTTGCAAAATAGCCATCCATTTTCCTCTTCTTTCTCCTAACTCGCTCTGCATAAGGAGAGATTTAACAGCCGGATCCAGAACTATAGCAACAACCTGACTTTGAAGAATATAGTGCCTGAATTTCTTCACTGCTCACACCAATGCAAAGGCCTGCTTCTCAAGGGGCAAATACCTGAATTTTGCATTTTTGAATGGGGAGCTCATGAAGGCAATTGAACTTTCATCTCCCTCTCCTCTTCGTTGTGTTATGACAACTGTACATGAATGATCGGATGCAAAGAAATAGATATAGAAGGGCTTTAAATAATCTAGGCTAGTTAAGACTAGTGCCTCAGATATTGATTGTTTAATCTACAAGAAAGCAGATTTAGCCTCATTGCTCCACTCTATCTTTGCATCTTTTCAAATCATCTCATTAAGTGGCTTGACAATTTCTACAAACCCTGTAATAAATTTTCTCACAAAATTGATCCTTCCGAAGAAGGATCTCATCTCCTTTTTACTTCCTGGAATTTTCAGTTTCAAGATGGCTTCAACTCTATCAGGGTCTATGGATATCCCCTTTTCAGATATCACATGGCCTAAAAGTTTCCCTTCAGAAACTCCAAACACACATTTCTTGGGATTTAGGGACACTCCATAGCTTATACATCTCTTAAGGACTTTTGCTAAATCAACATGGTCCTTTATGTTCTTAGAGAAAATAGTTAAGTCATCTACATAGATAATGATACACTTACCTATTAGATCCTTGAATGCTATGTCCATTGCACACTGGAATGTAGCTGCAACATTGATAAGTCCAAATGACATTCTACGATAGGAAAATTTCCCCCACTTAGTAGTGAAGGCAGTCTTCATTCTTTCCTCATGGCTGACAAGCACTTGGTTATACCCAGAATAACCATCCAAGAATGACATCATCGAGGAATCGGATTGGCCAGGTTGTAATACCTCATCAAGAGAAAGGAAGTGGATATTTATCCTTCTATGAGGGCCTTGTTTACGTTCCTAAAGTCAACACAGTCCCGATCTCCCCACTTTTCTTTAGCATTATTGGAACTAAATTGACGAAAAGCCCAAGTGGAGTGTCGTACTAGGAAGATGATTCTAGCTGACAAAAGCTTTTGCACTTCCTTCTGAATTAATGGCTCGATCAAAGCATTCACCAGGCGCTGCTTTTGATAGAAGGGCTTTGCTTCTGGCTTTAGAGGTATTGTATGCGTTATCACAGAAGTGTCAAAAGTCTTTAAATCTTCATAACTCTAGGCAATTGCTGCAATAAGCCTGGCACCCCAACACACCTTAAACTAATTTTAGAATTTTACAGATCCTCCTTAGGGAAGTCTTACCTATCAGCATTTTCTTTTTTGGGACTTGGAATCAACGTTAGCCGGGATTGTACTTCCCTCCATCGCGTGTTGGAACCCTCTCCGCGAGCCCAGGATCAGGAGTCAAACATTCTTTCAAAGGCTATCCCTTGGAATGCTATTGCTTTTCAAATTTAGTATCCCTTTGGTGTCACAACTCTCGAGTCCCAATCCCCATGATCTCTTCGACTCATCTATTATGCATTCATTTGAAGACATCAAAACTTTCCAAGAGAGGCAAGTATGTGTTGGTCATCCTTCGAAGACTTGAAAAGTGCGGACATTATCAATCTTGTTGGGATTGAGACTGGATTCAACTAAAATATTTTCAACTTCGAGGTCACACGCAAAATCGAGTGCTTCTTGATATTCTGAGGGAATCGCAATCAAATTGTGTTCCATAGGAATCAAAGTGATTCCAAAGTATCAAAATCCTCAATCAAATTCCAAATATATTTCTATAAGCATCAATGTTTTGTTATGGAAAGTATATTGGCTCACGAACTTGTTTTGAAAATTACTTGAGAATCCCCATAACCATGAGAGATGTGACCTTCTTTTGATGAGTGAACATCAAACCTTGAGAAAGTGCTTCATATGCTGCCACGTTGTTTGTGCAACCAAACTGTAACCTGTAAGAAGCAAAGTAAGTCTTCCCCTTTGGGTTAGTTAATTCAATCCCTGCCCCACTTCCTAGTTTGGACTTGGAGCCATCAAATTTAAGACTCCATAATTGATCTAGAGTTGTGATCTATTTCTTCTTTGGGGTTACAGGTATTTGTTTGCTAGAAGTATGTGGCAACTCGGACTGGTGCTGGCCATCAAGATTTGAAGGTAGTTGGGGACAAGGTTTACCCGAAGGTTGACCTAGATTCAAAATTTATTCAAGAACTATTTTTTGAGCCTCCTCTTGGGTTAGATCACAATTCAATACATTTTTCACCAATTCCTTGGGCATTGAAAGGGTGTTCGAAGTAGGTGTAATAAGCAAAGACTGAGATTCCTCAATCTCTCTTGTAGTTCAATGCACAGAACCTAAGTCTACTCGAGTTGGGAAGAATCTTCCTCTTGAGCAAGATTGGATCTCATAAGGATGGTTGCATCTTTTGCTTCAAACGGAAATTTATTGGGAGGTTGACATTCACAAGTTTCTTCAACCTGGGAGACGTGATTTAAGATATCTACATAGGGTTGGCAAGTTAACTCAGAATGATTTTGATAATGGACCCTACACCAATTGGGAAGCAATAGGCTCCACAAGTCAACCTCTTCTCCCAATACTAGCCTATCCTATTGCAATTTTTGAATTAGGAATTGTTGGTTGATTGTAGTCATTGAGTCAGTTTGTTCTAGAGGCAATAGATCATCAGAATGAAGCATAAAGAAAGTCATGATTTCCTCCTGCTTGTAAACTCTTATCTCAGTAATCATATCTGTAAGCCTAGAGTTCACTCCTCAGTTGATTTGTGATGCAATTCCTTTCTAGGGGAGCCACATGTGTGAGAATTCCAAGGAAAATAATCCCCCAATACTCTTCATTAGATCTCTGCTTAAAAGCATACCATGGGTTTCTAGGATATCTGCAACTTGGATATCTATGTAAGTTTGGATCCTTGGATCAGATCCAATTTGCACATGAATATTCTTAAGTTCTCCTACCATATTAACTTTTGTTTTATCCAATTGAATGAATTTTTTGTTATTCTGGAGTGGACTCAGACCTAACTTCCTACAAATTGAAAATGGCATGACATTTCCTGACGTCCAAGAATCTAGTAGACAGTTGTGCAGATTCTTTCCAAAACTTCTTAAACTCAAAAGGAAAGGTGGGGTACCAGTCTTACCTTTATAGAGGGCTGCATTCATCTCATTAGTGGGAGTTGCCTTTCCTTTCCCTTTTGACTTGTCTGCTTCCTCCAATGCTCTCAACAAAATTTCCTTTTGAGCAGGGAACCACTTCATAATGTCAAAGAATGACAATGAAGTTTTCTGCCTCTGCATCTCTGCAATGAAATCAAATTATGAATCATTCTTTACCTAATACTTAGGAAAAGAAGGTGATTACCTTTTTTCTAAAAATATGATGGCCCCTTTGGTGGTGGTGCGTTATTATCCACATTTTGATTTGGTGGGACCATGTTATTAGGAGGAGATGTGGTGAATGGCCCTCGGTTGTGATTTCTAAAGAAATGGACTCCCTTGGTTTTGAAGGCTTGGGCATCGTATACATCTTCCACTATTTTATTCTCTTCTTGGTTGGGAAATGGAAGTTCTTCCTCAAAGATGTCGTAGGCCATGGCCGTATCCGTTGATCCACTAGATTTGTTGGATGCACCTTGAAATGGAGCATCAACTTGTGCAATTTTGACTACCTTCTCCATTTCTGGGCAATTAACCTTAGAATGAGCTGTAGTATCATGCAACCTACACTAATTTGTCATGAAGTTGAGATCCACCACATTTGTAGTGTGTGATTTTTCATCAGCTGCCTGATAATTGTGGGAGACTCCCCCATTATTAGGTCCAGTATTCCATGGCCTATTTTTATTAGACCTTTGGTTGTATCCTCTATTATGATTTTGATAGTTTTGGTTAGAGGAATTTTGGTTCTGGAAGTTCCTATTGGTGTTATGATTCTGTTGGAATTTTGGTTGGAGTAACCACCTTGATTAGAATACTGTCCTTGATTCTAAAAAATTGAGTTCTGGTTCTGAGGGGGGTTTTGTCTAAGTTGGTCCATATCATTAGACATTTGAGATAAAGTCTTCTTGAGGGTCTCCATCTCATTAGTTAGTTGAAGAGTTCTTTCACTTTCTGCAGTCTTTACTACATATGGCTGACCAATAGGGTTTGATCCTCTAGCTTGATTTTGGTAATTCTGGGTTTGCTAGGAGGAGTCCTGAGTACCATTAGTGAAGAATGGCAAGGAAAGTGGTGCTTGCAACTCAGACATGGGTTTATATTGGGAATAAGACATCCCTAGAACTGTGTTGAACATAAGAGTTGGGTTAGGCATCTAATATCCTATGGGAGGGAGAACTCCTCCCAAACTCCCCATTTGCAAACTTATCTGTTGTTGTATTTTGATGGCTAAATGATAGAATTTAGACAATGAATCAATTTAATTTGCAACATATGTCCTCTGCAAGAATAGGCCAATCAAAGGATCCACAACCCTTAAATATGCCAAAATGGCAATATTCTCAGCAACCAGGTAAGGATCCTGTAGCCTTCGGTACATTCTCTAGAATATCGTGTTGAATAAGGGCAACGGTTCATGAGATTCCTTCAATGGTTCATGATATTCCTTCCTTATCGTAGCAAATTGGTGATATAGAAGGGCTGGGTCTACATAGACCCAAAACTAATTAATAAATGCATTTTACAAGTCTGTCCAACTCAGAATAGACCCTTGAGGTAGGTTTAAATACCAGTTGTATGCCATATGCCTCAAAGAATAGAGGAATAACCTACACACATCATGATGAGCTACCTGAGCCCGAGTACAGGCATCCTTAAAGGCCTGTATGTGCTCTTCAACACACCTTGATTCTCCATGCATATAGTTAGGAAAAAACCTCTCAGGGTTCTTGGGAAGGTCATGTATACCCCTCGCAATAGTCCCTAATGGTAAGGGATTATTCACAAAGAAATCCATGGGTCGTGGTGGTGAGACTGGTTGGATGGGTGGTGGAATAGGTGGATTTGGTGGAAAGCCAGGTGGAGTAAGCGGTGGCACTGACAATGCTGGGATTAGGACTCTATGAGCTTGGGGCCTATACCTGATAGGGGTTTGGAGTTCAATCAATGGTTCAAGATTCTGAGAAGATCTAAGAACTCTCTCGTACCTATCTAGTGAGAATGACCCAATTTGAGCGAGTTTGTTCCTCAGGCCTTCCTTCTAGCACTAGAACTGTTGATGGTTAAAGCAACACAACAACATTAAACAAAATATCACTATTCTATTTC
>VDFB02186874.1:0-12112 GCA_007258455.2 Sequoia sempervirens
AGCCCTTCTTCCTCTTTCAAAAACATATTTCCTTTGTAGTTCCTTCTCCAGTTCCTTCTTTCAGCTAACTTCTAGATCAATATTATATTTTTCCTTTCAAGAACAATTATTAATAGAGAAGCACACACATATATTTTCTTCAACCTTTGTTACTTCTTCTTTTCCAGACAAAACCCAAAAACCATCCTGTGTGTGTAGAAAACTTCTTTCTTCTCACAATAAAATAAGGAAAAATAAATAAATATCTTTAAAAAAATTAAAAAATAAAAATCCAACCCATCCATTGGTTCTTTTTATTGCTTTAAAAGCTCACACTTATCTCACAAATTTTAATTAAAAATTCATTAATTTCACATTTATCCTCACATGATATTATCCTTAGATTTTATAATATTAATATTTTGAAAAAGACAACTACAATTATCACAAATATTATTTATTTAAATTAATTATTTTATCATTTTTGATTAATTAAATACCTTTTAATTTATAATATTTTAAATCCAACATTTAACTAAATTACAATTACATACAATTAATCATATCTACAAGATAACATTAATTAATCCCATATAAAATAAGGATAAATTAAATAACAACTATCCACAAATAAAATAAATAAACAACAACAATACTGAGACAAAGACAAGGTCAAGACCATGACACTGAAAGACTCACAACAAGGTGACAGACTTGGGACGGGGATACTTCCTTATCAACTCCCTTTTTCAACATGTACCCACATTGGGGTTGAAATTTAATACTATTACTGTCTGCCAAAAGCGGGTTAGGTCAGACTTTGTTCTTGCAATTCCTACATACAAACAAGCGATCCAAGTAGCATGTGATCTCATTCTTGAGACACACCATGAGAAAATTGATCTTGGTGTGAGGGCACTTTCATGGCAGTGATGCTACTTTCAGGTTCTTTACCAAGACTCACTAGCGAAATACATCGAGAAACCATGGCAACATGAGATCACAACATCACCACATATTATTAAGAGGAAAACCATAGCATAACCAAAATAATATAACCACCACATAATGCATCATCAATCATCATAGTAATGTCAAGTGCAGCAAACCAACCAAACTATGAATCCACACACAACCAGGTTGGTGAACTAATCACCATCACAAACCAAGTATCAAACCAACACATAAGAGTATCCAACAACATGAGGGTATTACAAAGGCCCAGAACCAAGTGACAAGATCAGAGAAGTGAGGAGTGGAAATAAGCTGAAGCACAAGAGCCACCATTTTCTCCCAAAAACCAAAAGAAGTAAGAATGAAAACCCTAATCAACTCTATCATAGGCTTTAAGTAAATCAAGCTTCAGAATAAACCCAACATGCTTATTAACGGTCAAAGAGTGAATATTCTCATGAACTGAGAGAATAGAATCCAAAATTTTCCTACTAGCCACAAACCCATTTTGCTGGGGCAAAATGATAAGAGGTAGCACCCTTTGTAACCTGATCGCCAAAACCTTAGAGAAGATATTATAGATCGAGTTGCATAAGCTAATAGGATGGAATTCATCAAAGGATATAGCCCTCGGTTTCTTAGGCACAAGGACAATGAAGGAGGAATTCAATTCCTTAAGAAGAGAACCAATCCAAAAAAACTCTTTAGTAGTAGCAACCACATCCCTCACAATAATTTCCCAGAAGGACTGAAAAAAGATGGGAAAGCCATCAAGGCTCGACGCCAAGTATTCCCTTCAAAGGAGAAAACATCATTCCTAACTTCCTCCGCCGACAAGATGCACACTAGCTGCTTATTAATATCTTCATTAATGATATGAGGGATGTCCCCAAGAATATCCGCCCGATAGTCCAAATCTAGCTCCCCCTCTGTAGTAAGGAAGTTAGAGAAAAAGGAAGAGGCAACAAGCTACAAATCAACATCCTTATCTAGAACTTGATTATTGTAATTGATAGACTTAATGCAATTAGAAGCCTTGTGTTTCAAAGTAGAAAGGTGAAATTTTTTTGAGTTCTTGTCCCCACTTTTCAGCCACATAATCTGAGAGTGCTGTTTCCAAAATTCTTCTTCCTTAGCTACAATATTATGCAATTTGGAAAGAAGAATATTTTATTTCAAAACCAAGGCTTGATCATACCTGGAAACTTGGATGGATTGCTCCACATCTTGAAGCTCCTTAGTCACCCCCTCTTTTTCCAAAAAGATGTGACCAAAAGAAGTCCAATTCCATTTCCTAACATTATCCTTCACATTCACAAGCTTTTTAGCAACTCTGGACATAGCGGAGTCATCCACTTGAATGTTCCACCAATCAAAAACCAAATTACTAAGATCAGGGTGGCAGGTCCACATCTTCTCAAATCTGAATGAAAAATTCTTTTTACCTCCCAACTGATCCAACAACAAAGACAAAGGGAAATGATCCGAGCCCAATCTAGGCAAAGCAGAGAGAACAAAAATAGGATACCAACCAATCAGGGGTAATAAGAGCACGGTCAAGCTTAACCTGGATAAGAGCATCACCCACCCACCTGTTTGACCAAGTGAACGAGGAACCTTTGAGATCCAAATCAAGAAGAGAATTATCATTAATAAGATTCATAAGATCATATCTACTATCATCCACAATCTGCAAACCACCCATCTTATTAGCATCATTCAAAGGAGTATTAAAGTCCCCAATGACCAACCAATTACCAACAAAGTACCTCAATTTGAAGGATCCCAAGCTTTCCCAAAACTTTTTTTGAGCACTCTTACTATTAGGAGCATAGATATTAGACAAAGTCCAAGAGAACTTATCTAGCAAATGAAGGAAGTTTCCACATGGTTACAATCTTTAAACACCTCAACTCCCTTAATCAACCTAATATTCCAAAAAGTCACAATTCCTCCTAAATAACCCACCGCATCCAAGCAATGCATCCCACAGTCCTTAAAAAGATTATTCTTTACTCTAGCTAATTTATCCATTCCCATCTTAGTTTCTTGAATTAACACAATATTAGGGCGATGATCTCTTACCATATTCTAGGAGATGATTTTCATAGTAACTTGTGGGTAGTGCTCTTAGAGCACATATCCAACAAATTTCTCTGCGTACCATCAACAATGTCCAAATGACTCTCCTTCTCCCTAGTGACATTCGCAGGAGGCCGTCCTCTACCTCTCGACTCAGATCCGCAGTCAGATCTTTGCCTATTCCAAGTGACATTATATTTTAATTTTATGTTAAAAATTTGTATTTTTTATGTATTTTAGTTAATATGAATTTTCTTAAAATTAAATAAATAAGTTGTAACATGCTATTTATATTTTTTATTTTATAATAAATGAAAATTTAAAATTAAAATGAAAGTTATATATATTTTATAAATTTTTTATTATTATTATATTAGAAAGTTTTCTTAATAGAACACATTTTAATTATGAGTTCTTGTTGAAAATTGAGGTGTTTATGTAGCTTAATACTTTGTAAACTTTGTGATTGCTTGATCTAAATATGTATTCTTTGTTACATATTTTTTGTGGATGATTATCGATTAATTCATTTTATCATTTGTAGAATGAAGACAGAAGGTTGTAGAAGAATTAGATGAAGAATAGAAGGTACACAGCATATACCACAAAGAAACCGCTAGGAAAAACTCCACCAGAATCCAATGTATTTAATCTCATAATAAGATTACAATAATTCCAATCACTTTACTTAAAATGCTTCTTCTGCCTTCAACAAATCTTCTTCACAACCTGCAATAAAACTGATACGAACTCTCTTCAACTTTCTTGAGATAAATAGGCAATAATCAGCCTTTTAAACTCCAAAGAGTTACAATTACAAAGCTCAAAGCTTATCACCAAAAACCTACGCCTATCTCTTGCAAGTAGAGTTAAACCATGAAGAACAATGTCAAATCAACTCCTTCATCCATTTGGGTGTCCCAAACTAAAGTCATAACTCAACCTTTATTCCGAAGATATCTTCAAAGCTCATCCTCAAAGTTGGTGCCCAAGAGTGGGCCCACTTAACTCGGCCTTCTGAAATATCTTAGCATGCAAAAGTGTTAACTCCAAGAAGCAAACTTGGGCTCCCAAGGTGGGTCCAAGTCATTCTTTGTTAACTAAAACATATCTTGCCACCATTCGTGCACAAATGGTCATCCCCTGTTAACTGAAAGTAGTCACTTGTTATTTGTCATGCAACTCAAGTCATTAGTCATGCATTCCAAGTTAACTGAAGTCAACTAGCATTCAACTAAAACTAACTGAAGATAACTAAACCATAACTGAATTGAACTAAACTAAAGCTGAATTGAAATAAAGACTAAAAGCAGCGGCCGGCCCGATCTTGAACTAAGCTAAAGCTGAACGGCTGAACTGATCGAACTAAACTAAACTAAACTTCATGCATGTAAACATCAATCCTAACTTCTAGGATCTTTACATGCATTATAGAAGTGTTATGTTTTACTCCAAACAATTAACTTAACTCAAGGTGAGTGCCACCTTCCATGTGGGCACCCCATGTGCCCCTATTATTTAGGAACTCATATTAGATGCCCTCACATGATCCTAACATTTATAATTAATTATAAATTTCAATTAACATGATTATTTCACTCAATATTAATCTCTTTCTAATCCTAGCGTTTGAGAACACTTTCCAAGGACTTAAGAAATTTTATGGAAATAAATGTGTTTGGATTGCAATTAAATGGCATCTATTTCCAACAGTTCTGTATCATTCACTAGTGATTAATATTTTAAATTTGAGCCAATCAAAATTGACAATTTTATTTTTCATACATTATATTTTAATATTATAAAGTAAAATTGACGATTTTTAACTTTTCTAATATTTGAAATTAGTTGAGCATCAGATTTTTTATTTACAAATTTATTGGTTTTTTTAAGGCATTTTTTTGGCCTGTTTGCATGTCCCGAGGTGCAATGATTAAGGGAAAGTTAAAGTTAAAAATTGTTAAAAATAAATTTTGAAAAAGAGTAAAAATAGTGATAAATTTTTTATATTAATAGAATTAAAATATCTCATAAAAATGTGCACAATTTTCATCTCATGAATGCTAAATTTATCTTAATTGGAAGAGGGCATTCAGCTAGTGGAGAAAATCGAAAGATATTCCTGATTCGCATGGCAAATGATGGTCCACAAACAGGTTAAGAAACTGAAAAAATACATCAACGAGTTTATATGGTGTAACACCTCTCTAAGTCCAGCCTGGGTAAGATAGTATTTTGATTTTGATGTGATATTCTAAATGTTAAATGTTGTTATAATGAGATTAGACATTGATGATCATGGGAAAGGTTATCATGATTAGTTATTATTCTGGATGACATGCTGTTGTAGAACCAAGATCCTAGTACCTGCAAGAGACAACAAACAAACAAATTAGAAGATTCAAATGCAAGCCAAGATCAAAGTTCCCCATAAAATCCATTAACAATGTTCAAAATAGGAATAAAAGCAACACAATGAAAAAGCAAGGAGATAGATCAAATCCTATTAAAAACTTGCAAACTCTTTATCTTATGGGGGAGTTGGTGCCAATTTGATGTGGAAATTGGCCCTTTCCCAACTCCTATGCAAGCTTTGATGAAGATTGGTGGATGATTGAAGCTCCTCGGTGAAATTTTGGCATAACCTTGCTATGAAACCATGAAAATGATAGACACTTGATATGAAATGGATAAAATTAGCTCGGGTGTGAAGAGGGTAATTTTTCTCTAAGTTGTGGATGATAAAATGAAGGATAGCCTCTCCATTTATGAAAGAATTTGATGAGAGAAAGAGGCAAAAGGGATGAATGTGGGAATGTTCAGCATCAAAGGGAAAGTGCCACTTGTCAAGATGTGAATGGAGGAAGCTTAAGCACATTTTGGAAAATGTGCAAAGAGGGGGGAGATTCAAATTCAAAAGATGGCTTGAAAGATGAGGTGAAAGGTGAAGTTAATGTCACATGGCTCAAGAAAAGGACTTGTAAGAGATGTTAAATGCCATGTTTGGAGGACAAAACCTTTTGGGGGGAGATTTCAAATTTGAGGAATATTCCATCTTTGATGGCTTTTTTGAGTGAAAATAGATGATTTATAAGTAATTAAATTGATTTTCATGTGCAAGTTGCAAAATCTAGAGGATTTGATGGATTAAGACTAAGATGTCGAGTTGATTAATTTAAGGAGATTAGGCGGTTGACTATTTGATTTAGATTTTTAGGTTGATTTAAATCAAATCTTAGAGGAAAATGATTTAGATTTAATTAAATAACGATTTGATTTATTTAATTAAAGAGGATGGTGTTAGCTTCAAATCAAATAAAGATTAATTTATTTAATTTAAATGAGATGAATTTAGATATTGATGAATTTAGAGATTAATTAAATAAAATGAATTATTTAATTAAAATAGGACTATAGGATTAATTAAACAAAAGCAGTTTTGTTTAATTATCAGATGATGACTTTAATCAAATAAAAAATGATTTATTTAATTAAGATGAATGTGATGAATTTTAATTAAATAGAGATTATTTTAATTAAAATGATTAGCAAAGAGATGATTCAGATGAACTCGGGTGTTAGTAAAATCAAGATCAAGTGCATGTACATTTTCACGTGTCTACACTTATATGTTTATATATTGTTATCATTGCTTTTGTGTGATTATGGACAAGAAAATGGATGATGTTGTAACACTCGTATCCGAGAGGCTTACGATATCATGACCCTCTTCTTGATGATTGATGTTGCTTTGACTATATGACATATGTTATATGCACATGTACTTTTGACATGTGATTGGAGTGATGCAGGTACTGAGTATCGACTCCGCTTGGATCCACAGGCCTGAGCGTACTCGTATTCCCTGATGGTGGTTATTGGAGGTAGTCACAGGCCAAATGTCCCCTACCCTAGCCCACTGTACCTTGTTAGTTCAGTGTTTTCGTGTTGTCTTATCATCCAGTTACCTAACAGTAACGTTCGGAGCACATTACGATGGCATGTGGTTTACTAGTATGTTTTGTTGAGGTATTTTGTCTTAGTTTTCGTTAATATGTTATGTGGCTATATTTTGGTTGTCGGTGTTATGAAGTGGTTTCATATATGGCATTTTATAGTATTTTATTGATGGGAGATTTGAATGACTTTATCCTTGAGGTTTTAAATATGTTATTTTTAGTGATTTTTATTGATCATTCGAAGGAATGATATATTTCATGTAGTAATTTTAAATGATTTTATTAATCCATTTTGTGAGCTCTCATAGTCTTATTTAAATCTTATTTGGGGAGCTTGTGTATTTTAACGATTGGATTAAAATTATTTTTTATATGAAATAGAGAATATTGTATATTCAGTGATTTTAATTAATTACTTTGAAGAGCTTTAATAGCTTGTTTAATAAAATGTTTTATTTCATTTTATTGTGTTGAGGAGTTTAGTTAAAAGATAATGGGCAACCTTGTCTTTGATATATATATATATATATATATTCATTTTGTTTTTTTTGGGGAGGAGGGGGGTTATTCTTTTGAAAGGAGATTTTTTTTTTTGTTTTTGGGAGGAGAAGGAAAACCCCACGAATTGGGCAGCAGAGTTGGGGAGAAATGTGGAGAAAAAATTTGTGGGCATTTGATTGTTGGTTTCAACATGCCATTTCCTCCTTGCTATCCTATTTTGGAACCCAGTTGTGTCTTATACTTAGAGCATTCTCTCATTTCAGTTTTGGGGCAACATTGAGGTATTTTTCTGTGGTTCTTGAATCCCTTGAATTTTTGGTGGTATTGAATGTGATTTAGCTTGGAAATGGTAAGCTTTGCATTTCCTTATGGCATATTTATTCCTTTGTTCTATTTTGTGAATATTTTGGGGATGGATAATATTTGTTTTGGATTCAATTTTATGTTATGTAGTTTTTCTATATGGAAGATTTTGTGCATTCCAATAAATTTGAAATGGGTCTTTGTCAAATTTGATTTCTGGGCACCTTCATTTTATTTCTCTTTTGCCCAACTTGTTAAAACACGTTTTTCATTGCTACTCATTAACCGCCTATTAAAAATGCAAAATAAAGGCAGATCCCATGTAGAAATGCCCATATCTCAACTGGGTCAAAGTTAGAATTTAATTCTGGACACTTTCATTTTTGGTCAAAATTTGTGCCTACTTGTTAAAACACATTTTTTGATGTTTCTCTTTAACTAGCTGTTATAAATTTAAAGTAAAGGTGGATTCCATGTAGTAACTCCCATAGATCAACTGGGTCGTTGTCCGATTTTTAATCTGGGCAATTTCATTTTTCATGTTTTTGCCCAACTTGGCTAAAAATGACATTTTTCAGAACAACACCTTACTTTTGGTCATAAAATTAGAAAAAAAGGGTGAAATACAACTAGAAATGTCAAAATTTGAACTGGGTCAAGCTCTGATTTTAGATCTAGGCACTTTGAGTTTTTATGAAATTTTTATGCCTCTTTCTCATTTGTTTGAATAGTAACTAGAACCGTGTTTTGTGCCATTGTCACTTAGTAGATTTTATTTGATTTAAAAGTGGTTTTGCAGGATGATTTAATGAGGTTAATACCAATCACATGATTGGTTTCTTTTATGGAGTTATTGGCGAATGTTTGAATGGTGTTTGATCTTCTTGTTAGCGTATGTGATCAATTGTTTAAATGATTTAGCAACAATGTTTGCTTGGCCATTTTAAATGGTTTTAATGATGAAATTTAGTGGTTTTTTCATTGTTTCATATTGGTTATGGATTCCTCATTTGGTTAAATGAGATGAGCTTAGGTCTAGGTTATTAGAGTGGTTTTATGGAGTGGCTCTCTATGGGCCCGGGGCCCACAGGTGGCTGCTAGGGGAACTAGTAGCAGAGTTATAGTAAAAAGTGAACTAAATAAAAACAACGGGGTAAACACTTATGAGATAATGAGTCCTCTTGCATGGCCTTGAGTGCTTGTAAAGGCTAAGGATACACTCAAGAAGGCCTATCTGTCTACGGGGCATTGATTTGGGCATGGTTGAGTCTCTTCGTCCGTATGAGAGGTGTACTTTACTCCATGTGGTGCATTCCTTCGTGCACGCATGATGAAACTCCATCCGATCAACACTCTAGTACCTCATACCTTAGTAGTCGTGAGTAGTACCCAACATTTTATTGTATGAGCATCTTCATGTTGTGACATTGGCTTTAATGCATTGTATTCCGTGTTTATACACCAAAATGGTCCGGACAATATAATTAAATTACCCTTAATTCCTCTACTATTAAATAAATAGAAATATTTATTTATAGTTCATTTCTTCTATTCTTCAGATTTAATTAAATATACAACTTCTATAGTTGGTGTTATTTAATTATCACATCATTTAATCTTAATTAATTAAACAAGGTTAAATACTTTATTGTTTAATTATCATATTCCTTCTATTTAATTTAATAAACAACTTCTATAGTTTGTTTTATTAAATTATTTATTCCCCCTTTTGCTAATTTAAATAAATCAAAATATTTAAATAAAGGCATAAAGAAAATTCCTCTATTCACTCACCTACCAAATTTGATATTCCAAAATCCAATTTATTTCAACTGACATTCACGGGAAGTTGTGGAGACAAATTGGAGACAAATTTGAATCAATCTCTCAAATCTTCTTCCTCTGATCTTTCCTATCATCTTGCCTGATGTTTTCATGGGGATAAACCATTCCCTTCATCAGCTCCATAGCTTCTTCATCTCTCACCCTTCAAATCTCAAGATTGAATCCAGGCCTCTGTTGTGCTACCCCATCACAAACTGTGTTGTAAATCTATAAATACAACTTCTTTCACAAGAAATGGACCTTGAATCTTTGTGCAAACTTACTCTGCAACATTCATAGCAATCAAGCAATCATATCAATAACAATACCAATAGTATCTTAGCATCATAGCAATCATAAGCATCAGTAGAATTTATATCGCAGTAGCATCATAGTTTTACTGTAGCTTTCATCCATCAGGTTTCATGTTAGAATAGATTACAGTAGTATCATAGATTTTTAGTTTCATTATCAATCATCAAAATCATTGCATTTATCATCATTCTATTCTCTAGATAGGCATTTTAACAGTCACAGTTCTTACCAAATTTGAGAGCCCTCCGTGATTTGATATATCTTTGGAGATAGGAAACAATGAGACACTTTCAAGTTTTCTGTGCTTTTAATTAGTTTAATTGTTGTTAAATCTTGATATAATGTTTCATTAAGAAGTGTTTTTAGTTTATTTACTCAATACTTATTCCACACTTACAATTTGGTGCCCACCGTGGGGCCCAACCCCATGTTTTTAACAAGTTTAAAAAAAGAAGCTTTTGTACAAGAATCTGGCGTGATTCTTTTAGCGCGATCAGAAGATTCTATAGTGCTTATGACACAAAATATAGTGCTTCTGCCTATTTTAGTGCTTTCGAAGAAAACTATAGCGCTTTGAAGGATTGTTTTATCTCTTCGATCAAAAGCTTTCATCACAGTTTGACTGATCACATTCAACATCTGTTTTAGCACGTTCGCCGAATTATACAACACTTCTGATGAATCTTGTAGCACTTATGAAATTTTCTATAGCACATCTGACATTTTCTGTAGCGCTTCTGTGTAAATTGTTATCTGGATGCGATGCGATCGCGACTAGTAACTTCATTTCTTGTGTTGGACTAAAATGAATCAATCTAGGATAGTCACTTCTTCAGTTGGATTAAAAATGAATCAATCTAGGATAGTCACTTGATTACAAATTTATCAATCCTAGGATAGTCACCAAACCTTTCAATTTGGATTTAAAATTTACATAATTTCTTTTGTGAGACATCTTCACATAGATAGCAAATTGTCATTTGGGCTCTAAAAATTGAACAAATTGATTTCTATGTTTGTGTGGTGATAGGAATATTCTCCCCCCTTAACTGGGTGATCAAAATGCCAAACTCATCCTTTATTTTATGCATTTTCAAGCTTTATTAAATACTTTAGAAGGCCTTCTGTAGTGGGAAAAAGTACTCACCCTACATGAACGACCTAAGTGGGTAACAACCAAAGCCAGGTTTTCCACCCCACTCTAAAATTTAAAGCGAATATGGGGAAACCCACCATTGCCGGAAGTGTGCAAGATAACCATCCCAAAAACCTTTGTTCTGAAGGTTGGGAGGTCTCCTAAGGGAGTTTATCACTTTCTGCTCCGAATGAAAACCCTTTCTAAGAACCATAGTGTAGAATCTAGCTAAGTCAGTAACCAGACATTGTAATACTCGTAGTGCAAGGGGAGGGGAGAATTTTCCCCCATGACACTCACCATATAATTGCCACAAACTATTTTCTCAAGGGACAAGAAATCCAACTTTGAGTATGTGCCTGGAAAAGATAAAAACACAGGCACCCTCTAGGGGGTGACATGGCTGTGTGAGTCGACACAATTTTAAGTTATGGGCTGTTGAGTATAACGATGACCTTTTGACTTTAAGAGTGAGTCTGTCTAAAGTGTATTTTTGTTATCAAACTAGTGAAAATAGGACCATGCGTGGTTCTTTGAACATACACTATCTGTTTAGATTATAGCTTTTTAAAACAACTGTCTACATTTGATTGTTGTGTATTTCAAAATCATTAAAATCCAGATAAAAGATCATCCTGAAAAATACAACTTGGACAAAATCAAACTGAGAAATATATGATTAGGGATTGGAAAACCATAAAGTTTGTCAAGAAATCCCTTGCCAAGAGAATAAAAAAACCAAAGAAACCACCTAGTTACAAAAACCTTTTGAAAATAAGATGTTTCTTGTATCAAAGTAGGAAGATTTTGCTTCATCATAGAAATTTCATTCATAGATTTCATGATTTTGCTAGGGGTTACACTGATGATTATGCTTTAGAGCCCTTGTATTCACAAGCCTATTGTTAGAGAAGAGCTCTTTCACAAGAACCTAACCATAGTCAACCTATTCATCAATCTTCCATCCCACAACCTACCATAGAATACTTTAACATACTTGATCAGTTCTTGCAATAGACAAATCTTAGAAACATTAGGTTTTTCATCCAAAATCAGGGAG
>VDFB02186879.1:0-12636 GCA_007258455.2 Sequoia sempervirens
TGGAAAAGGAATAACATAGTTACAAGACAAAGGAAAATGTAGTAGGCTAAAAACTTCTTTCCCCCCCACAAAGTGTAAAGGAAAGAATGAGCCAAGATAAGTGATGGGAAAGGATCATGTGATAGTGTGAATAAAGAATTCTACAACTATAGCATGATGAATGGCTTTGATTATTTTAAGGTATGATGGGGAAACAATCGGTATCAGTGAAGTGATACTTATCTAGTATGTCCTTCAATGTTCGACATTCTTCGGTTTGATGTCCAAGAATACGATGATATTTGAAGAATGGTATGTTAGAGTCTTTTGGATGAATAACCAACCTATTCATAGGTGGTAAAATTATAAGACCTTAATTTAAAAGCAACTGAAGTCTCCTTTCACATTCAGGTGGAGGATGTGTAGGAAACTTGAGCTTCTTCAACTTATATGGTCCTTTTTGTTTGCTAGATTCTCCTTGTTCATGAATAGGAGGAAGAGGACCTATAGGGATCCTAACATCCTTGTCATTAGAAGGGGAAAATGGTTTTTCACATGGAAGAAGAATGTTTAAGTTAGGAGGAGCATCCAAGATCACTGTACTAGCATCCCAAAGTCTCCTGGGTTGAAAAGGATGTCTATTAGGATGAGACAGATCTTGGTATCCTAATCCTGTTGTGTGTTCCTACAATGATTGTTGTTCCAGAAGTTGATGGATTTCATGTTCATGTTTTGTGTCACAACCTGGTTTACTTAAGATAGTAAAGCCTTTACCATATGTTTCTTCAAGATTTATAGGAGTTTTTGTGACTTTGTGATCATAAAAGGGTTGTGAGTGAGTTTTTTTAGAGGAACTAGGTCCATTTGAAGGAGGAACCTTAGGTCCTTTAGTGATTTTAGGATGTAAATATGCAAAGTGATTAGGAGGTGCAATAGTAGGAATATCTTGTGACTTCATGGAGGGATAAAAGGCTTAATTGGCTTTAAGGTTATTAAGGCAGTCATTGTAGAACTTTTTCATGCTAGCATCATCTTCTCCAATGATTTCTACATCATGAGGAGGACAATCATGAGGATTTGAAGGAGCATGTGTGAGTTTAGGGTCATTAGGGTCACAACCAAAGGCACAATTGGACATGTCTACCAGTGATTTTAATGAATTCCAAAACTTATTGAAATAAAATGCCATGATGCAAATAAACTAAGGTGAAATAAATGATTAAGAATAGAGAATCTGTAAATGAAAACAAAATGCAAGAATAAGAAACTATAATGAAAAAAAAATGCCAAAAAGATGTCAAAAATGTTGTTTAAAAAGTGTAGAGGGACTGATTCACCCAGGGTGGTGAATGAGTCCCAATATGATATTTTTTTGTGTTTTCTTGAAATTTGGAGATAATTTAATACTTTACAGAATGCAATCAAAGATGCAGAATGTATAATTTTAGTTTTTTCAATGAGATGCAATGCAAAAATGAAATCTAAATGAAGTTTTTACTAGTGCAATAGGAAAAGACCTACAATGCAAAAAAAAATTTGTCCTAATTGAATGTTGATGCAAATGAAATTAGAAATGCAAAGTGTTCAAAATGCGGGTTCACCAAAATGAACCGTTGATTTTTGGCTCTCTAGGACTCTAACTCTTTGATGCAGAGCATCATACCAACACACTCTTAACAACATCATTTCTTCAAGGAACTTCCTTCCCAAATCATATTAGGAGAAGATAAAATTATACATTCATCAAAATTCACAATCCATCAACTATTTACAAGCTATCAATCTTCCTTTTTCCAAAATCAATAGACCACATCAAAATCAGATGCAAAATTAATCTTTACCATCACAAAACATCAACACCAACCTAACCAATCCATACTTCAACATAGACTCCTCAAAACAACTCACAACCAAGGAAACCAATCATGTACCTCTGCATTACTAGACTTCTAAATCATTGAAAACATCATCTTAATGAAAACAAGCTAAATACAGATTCCCATATCACTGTTCTATCAGATTATCCTTAACTATGCAAATAAGCACCATTTTGTCAATTTGGACTCTTTACCCTAGATCGGGTAAATCTCACAATCCATATGCAATTTCCAAGCACCAAATGATTCTTTAGACATACCATACTATCCACTTCAACAAAACAAAAAGCTTACAATGACTATCCCAAAGAAAATCCCCAGTTTCTTAGACTGTGCACCTAAAAAGGCTACTATAATAGGTCTGTTTTATAAAGGAGACCCCTCTTACATTACTCCCAAACCCTTATCAACCTCTAATGGTCATTAATAATTCCTCAAAACTCATGATTTCACCATTTGTAAGGACTGAAAACCATAAAAACAATCTAATCCACTAAACCCTTGTTTATAGGGTGTAAAAGCACAAATTAAGGAGGGTTTCATGACTAAAGCACTTACAGACCTCCAAGACCCCTGCCATCACTTCGAACATGACTAACTACATCTACCAAGACCTTTGGAAACATCACCAAGTCCATACTTTTTCCATTTCTCCACTATCATACTAGTAACCATCCACTTTGACTGGAAAACTCATATTTGTCCATTAACACAGCAAGTCTTCCATCTCCATGCTTACCCCTGCACACACACACATCTACACAAAAAAATATACAAAGTAAAACATCCTACTCATCCCATCCCACCTTCCTTCTGGGCTTCCATTGGTGGGATGGGTCTTAACATTTTTAAAAGACTCTCAAAACAACTCTGTGTGTTCACAGACTGAACTCATAAAATAAGTTCAAATTTCTTTAATACTAAATTTGCTACTCCTACACCTTTCAAGAATGATAAAAGACTCTTCCCTTGAAAAGAATCAAAGCTTAGATTTCCTGAATTACTATGCAAACTAAAAACAAGAGAGGAAATCTTTCAAAATAACTGAACAACGGTATTTTATTGCTTTTTGTGAATTTTTTTAATTACAAGATCCTATTTTCCTCACCATATACATGATTTTATAGCTTTTTACATTCAAAAGGAAACTTCCTATTCATCTTTCAACTGCCTAACTGCTTTCTCCACCGAATTGTCCCTTCCTATTCCTTGATTTCTTGATTTTTTCTTATTTTATGCTCTTTTTGTTTAACATTTGCATTTTGTCCCATTTTTACAACCTAGTGACTCCTTTTATGACTTGATTAGATTCAAATTATCCTTTACAAAGCATTGACACATAATTTTGACTTGAATTATTACAAAATTAACATATTGGCCTCCTAAAGGCATTTAGTGACTTGGGTGCTCCTGCACCACTCTTCTAGGGTTTTTCGCCTAAAAGGAGAGAGGTAGGGACAAAAATACTAATGAGTTCATTTAAATTATGTTATGTGAATTTTTTTCTAATCTAAATGAAGTAAACTAAATGTAATTGATTGATTTAAATGGATGAAAATGAATTCAAAAGTGAGATTTAAGCTATGTTTGAAAACACACTGTGGTATGCAAACAATGAAGTAAATGAAGAAATTATGAAAAATAGAAAGAAACAGGATGAATCTGAGTGCATCTGGGTAATATCTAATGAATCTGGAATATTGTGGATGCTTTTTGAAATCACTAATTTTTCACAGTGGGACTCACTCGCCTAGGGTGGTGAATTAGTCCTCCTAGTGAAAAAGTGTCAGAAACAAGTTTCTATCTATTGGGATCCAGAATCAAACAAAATTCATATTTTCATTCCTAAGGTGGGACTCATTCACCATTGGTGGCGAATCAGTCCTCTCCCAAATTTTTAAAAAATTAGGAGACAACTCTGCAACACCAGATCTAGAAATCACTGATTGTTGAGTTGTTAAGGTCAATTCTGCAGGAAACAGACAAGAAATCTTCTCCAAGCTTGAAATAGACTTAAGTTGACTTGAAGCACCTAGTTGACTTGTAAACCAATCTTCAACACCAAAAAGCTTGTTAAATATACATACCTAGGTCTGCAAACACACATGTAATAGGGGAAAAATGGTTGAGGGTTAACAAATAGGGGTTTGCCTTGGTCAAACCCCACTTTTGGTAATCAAACCCTTAATGAAACAATGAAAGGAAAGATAATGATAAACTAATAACATGCAATAGCTATCAACTTACCAAGCTCTTGATAATGAAAGTCTGAAGTAATGTTAATGGATGCTCCAAAGTGCTTGAATATTGCTTGAATTGATGTTGTAGAATGCTTGAATGCTTTAGATATGAGATGGAATGCTTGGATGAATGAGGAGATTGTAGGAGATGTAAAATGAGGTGAAAATCACTTATTTATACAAACTTGTTCCTTAGTTAACCATTCATACCTCATCACAAGCCCACATTAAGTGTTTTTGAATAAAAACCCGAAAGGAAATTTTAAGATTTTTGAATTTGGAGCCAAGGGGGACTCATTCACCACCCATGGTGAATGGGTTCCACCTAGGCCTTGAAAAATACGTGTTAGGAAATATGTTGTGTTTAATATTGTTTATTGGGATAATATTCAAAAATACACTTAATTAATACATATGAGGGCATAAAGGGGTGAAATAAATCGTGAGAAAGGGATAAATAGTGAAATTGTGCCTAGAAAAGTGTGAAATCTTGTTACAAGAGTTTAAAACACTTCAAAATAGGACTTATTAAGTGATGAAAAGGTTATTTTTAGTGGTCTGCAAATATAGAGTCTAGAAGAAATGTAGAAATGTCTAACAACACTCACAAGATGTCGTTATTTGATTTTTAGTACCTAAAGGCATGTTCATGTTACAACATAAAATCGAGAAAAATATATCAAACACTATGAAACAACAATTTGGCAAGGCCAAGGAAAATGTGGGGATACAAGGGCCATTTTTATATGAACAACATGAAACCTTCCACCTTTTATTCCACTTGTTCATGTCCCTATCCATCCTCTTCATGTCATGTTCACCCTCCATCTCACAAGCAAGGCCACCATACCATCCACCCCATCTTAAAGACATTACTACATAGAGAAGGTAATGATTGTTTGAAAATTGGAAGAATGGTTCGGCGGTGATGGGAAGTTATGACACATTTGTTTGTAATGGAATTCCACCCACATGAGACCACATTTTCTTTGAGGTATTTTTCTAACATCGTACCGCTTCTATGCTGGGCCTGCATGTTATCGACATATGTCTACCAAAGAATTTTTTATAAATGGTTATTCATCGCTTGATTCTATGTATAAAAGCTTGCAAGCCAGGTGCTTTGAACAAGCTATGACAGGAAATAGTACAAATATAGTTTTAAATATATAGTTTAATAAGTACTTTCAAAATTTTGTCTATTATCTCACACATTATAAGCTACACGCAAGTACCATTGTAGTTTTTGTGATTGAACAATTTATTTTTTATTTTCAGATGTTGGAAGTGGCACCTACACACAAGCCATAGGGAATGGAGTTTGGCTTTTCTTCTACTAAAGACTCTCGATGCCTCTCAAAGAGGTATAAGACAACAAATTACTAAATTTCAATTTACATTCGTTGTTATAGTTGTTAGTTAGTGAAAAGTCAAACAATTATTGATTCATAGTTTAATTTCTCTTTGGATGGTTTCTACAGGGATTCAACACACCATGGCATGGTAATTTGAATATTTCCCTTGAGGAGAGTGATCATCAGATGGAAATAAGTGATTATTTTGTTAAATATATCATTTTTTATAATGTAATTTCTATATATTAATGCCTTTACTTCTTATAGTAATAGATAAGATTTGACCAAGAGCTAAACCCTAGGAGGAGCACTAGGAGCACCTCAACCTTAGGAACAAATGAGTGATAGAATTATCGCCATCCGATTGATAAAGAAAAGGAAAGCCAATTTATTTTGAGAGCATGGAGAGCAACAATTTTGGATTCTGAGCCATTGTGTGCCTATGAAATTTTGGCACATATTTTTTATTGGATATATTTTGAACAGTATGCCCATATGGAATTCTCCTCAAGCCTATATGGCTATTTTGTATATATTTTATACTTTAGATGACATATATTGATGTATGTCACATGGCTATTTGTTAATACAAATATTTCTTATTGATGGTGTCCATATTTGCATTATAATCCATGCTTCAATAGATATGAGTTACATGTATTCAAGTGTATACTTTATAAATTACGTGTATACTTTGTGGCTTATGTGTATTACAATGTATACTTTGAAACTTACGTGTTTTCATGCATATACCTTGTATTCATGCATATACTTAGATTAATTTATGACACTATGTATTCATGTGGTATACTTCAAGGCTTATGTGTATTTGAGCACTTGTGCTTCTCTTATTCACATGTATGCTTGATTTATATTCTCGTGTATACTTATTAATTGGTTAGCCCTAGCATTTATCATTGTTTTCCTTCATGTTTTGTCTTGAATATTTATTGATTGATGCTAAAAAAATTTATTAGTTGATGCTAAACAACTTCAATATTTCTAGGAATACTAGTAGAGTTACAAATTACAAAATTGTAGAAATTGAAAAGAAATGATTAACTATAAATAAATGCACTAGTTATTAACTTGATAATTGATTAAGAATGAGTATAATATATATCAAGAGATGAGCCTTCTAGAATGGCAACTGCCAACTAGAAAATAGGCATGCAACTCCATGCAAGATTTCACAAGTAAACAATCATTATCATAAAAATCTAACAACTAGAAAACGTATCTAAAGGAATATTTTAGGCAGAATATTCTACACTAACATTTTCATAATCAATGGCTTGTTTCGATGCTCGCTCCCCAACTATCAACCAATTTTTTTTAAGAAACCCATTTGATATATTTTTATGTCCATCGAATCAATGGATATAAATATAACTAAAGCATTCCCAATACTTTGAAAGAAATAATCCACCCAAAATTGCAATGGGAGATAAGGAAAATGAACCCACATAGGCATAACTGAATAAATAACAGTTCACCCTTCACAGCTTGGTGAAACCATTTCCAAACTTAGAAGATCTTAAAGATAAACAAGAAATATGATCTATATAATGTAGAATTAGTACCCACTTTGATGACTACAAAATTGTCAACCATGGGCTTATCATGCTTTTTCAAATTTGGTAAGAAGGATTATTTAAGATCCTTGAGCAATGTATTTCCTAAGGGAAAGGAGGATAATTAAAAAAAGTCTCTCCCTTGCTAGACTTGAGGATGATCATATGATTTTGGTGTGGAAAACTCATACTTATCAATTGTCATGTGAATGTTTCTCTTTTCGATTGTTTTGCATGCCACCATAAGGGATCAAGTCAGTTGAACATAGATCATAATGATTCGACATGTTTGGGTGGGAAAGAGGACCATTCCTATCATAAAAATTCCTATCCAAACACATTAGAATAGTTCATTTGGTCACATGAGTTGTAGAACGAAAGTCGAACCACTTTGCAACTTTACACTACTTGCATTTGACACTTTTTCCATCAATTGAAAAGTTGTCACCATGGGAAAAAAAATTGAGATAACAAAAAGGAGAGAGGTTATTATAGAGGGGCCCAACACAATCCCATAGGCTCATACAAAGAGTTTGTAAGCACCATAGTTTTTGAGTAATATGCCATCAAATATTGTAGCCATTTTGCACTTTGGAACCTTAAGGAATTGAGTTGGTTAAACATAGCTCAAAGTGATTTGACATGTTTGGGTAAGAAAGAGGACCATTTCTAGCATAAACGTACCCATCTAGATGCATTGGAACTATTCATTTGGTCACACAAGTTGCAAAACAAAATTTGTACCACTTTGCAACTTTACACTACTTGCATTTGACACTTTTTTCATCAATTGAAAAGTCATCACCACGAGAAAACGACTCTGAGATAACAAAAATTGAGAGAGGTTATTGTAGAGGGACCCAACATGATCCTATAGGCTCAGATGGAGAGTTTGTAAGCCTCATGTTTTCTGAGTAATAGCCTGTCAAAGATTGTAGCCATTTTGCACTTTTTACCCTTAAGGGATCAAGCCAGTTGAATGTAGCTCAAAGTGATTTGGAATATTTGGGTGTGAAAGATGACTATGAATAGCATAAAAATACCCATCTAGATGTGTTGGAATAGTTCATTTGGTCACACGAGTTGCATAACGAAAGTTGCGGCTCATTTCTCAGTAACTTTACATTTGCAAATTTTGACACTTTTTCCATCATGGAAACTAGACATCATGGGGAAAAACCCCAAGATAACAAAATTGAGAGAGGTTATTGTAGAGGGCCCAACAAGATCCTTTGAGGTCAGCCGAAGAGTTCATAAGCATCATGGTTTTTGAGTAATAGCTGATCAAAGATTGCAACCATTTTGCACTTTGGACCCTTCAGGGATCGAGCCGAGTGATTCAGCATGTTTGGGTGTGAAAGAGGAACATGCCTAACATAAACATACCCATTTAGATGTGTTGGAATAGTCTGTTTGGTCACACAAGTTGCAGAATGAAAATTGCACCACTTTGCAACTTTACACTGCTTGTATTTGACACTTTTTCCATCAAGTGAAAACTAAACACCATAGTAAAAAAAATACGAGATAACAAAAATTGAGATAGGTTATTGTAGAGGGTCCCAACATGATCTCCTAGACTCAGATGGAGAGGTCGTAAGTGTCATGATTTCCAAGTAATATCCCGTCAAATATTTCTACCCTTTTTCACTTTGGACTCTTAAGGGACCGAGCAAGTTGAATGTAACTTAGAGTGATTTGGCATGTTTAGGTGCAAAGAAGACCATTCCTAGTGTAAAATTACCCATCCGAATGCATTGGAATAGTCTATTTGGTCACACAAGTTGCAGAATAAAAGTTGCACCACTTTGCAACTTTACGCTATTGCATTTGACACTTTTTCCATCAAGTGAAAACTGGACACCATGGGAAAATGTAAAGTTACTCTCAATTTGTTATCATTGCACACCAAACCTAATGGATAAGGTTTCTTATGTGGCTTTGTTTTCAATCCCAACTACTTAACAACTTCTTCTAAAATTAGATTAACTTGGGACCCACTATCTATCAGTGTATCAATCTTATTGTTCTTAGAAATCACCCTTATATGAAACAATTCACATCTTTTGCTATCTTCGAGAACAACATGACTTTTAGAAGTAGAAGCACATGAAACATTAGTGAAAAAATAATTACCAACAAAATATTTACCTTTCAAACCCACAACTGTTATCTTTGTTTCATCATTAGAATCTGATCCAAGATCCTGAATGATAGTTGTGGCCTTTTGCTTTCCTTTATGATCCTTAAACCACTTTGGTTTCAATTCCGGATGCAGTTTCCAACACTTCACATCTAAATGCCCTTTCTTCTGACAATGTGGACAAGTAGGCTTTTCACTTTCCTCTTTCTTCACATTAGCTATTTTCCTCTCCTTAGCCTTCTTATTACCTTCAGTTGGAGGAACAAATTCCTTCTTTGAACTAAAACTTATGTTCCTTTCACCTGCTTCAATATGGTTTTCTTGTACACACACTTCATCAAAGTTAGATGGATTAAACATCAAGATTGTATGTTTCAAATGTGAATGCAAACCACCTATATACTTTAATAAAGTTTCTTGTGTATAAAGAGGAATGCCAAGAGTAAGTGCTTTCTTCCTAAACACCCATGTATACTCTTGCACCATTTGTCCTTTACCCTATCTTAGATTTTTCTAGTCCATAACAACTTGTTGCATATAACCCAAAGGATAAAACTGTTTCTTTAAAGAAAAAGTAAATTCATACCAAGATGAAATAATTTTACCGTGCGTAGCAAGATCATCTTGAATCTTACTTTCCCACCAAACCAATGTAGTTCCTCCCATTCTAAGAGTAGCTAGCTGGATTTTGGAAGAATCATCCAAGATCTATTGAACTAGGTGCAATACACTTTGATCTGCTTAAGCTAGTTATCTAGTTTTTCTGCATCCAATTCACCATTATATATATGAAACTCAAATTTAACATCCAGTTTTAACAAAGGTTTATTAGCTTGCACAAGTTGTTTCTTCTTAGAAGAGTTAGACGAAGAAGAAGAAGATGATGAAGAAGATGGGGATGGAGGTTTAGGAGGGTCACCACCACCTCCTACTCCTTTACTTTTATCATCTTTTGAAGATGATTCAACTTCCCTCTTCTTTCTGTCCCTGTCTTCCTTTCTCTTCTTTCGTTCTTGCCTCTTGGAAAAGAACTTCCACCATTGAATTCATCTTGAGAAAAGCTTTCTGAAAATATTTCTCATCAAGCTCTATAGAACTTTGTTCAACTGCCATCTTTGATTATGGAAAATTTCTTCATTTTCTGATCTCTGGATTGAACTTGGTAAGTGCACCTTCTTCTTGCCTCAATTTCAACCTAGTTAACATTCACTCTACAATTTCCTACAAAACGGGCTATAATACCAACTTGATCCATAATCAGAGTTTACAAAATTAAGTTGCAAATTAAATCTAATTACAGTAATTTCCCGATCTAATACAAAATTGCATGGTTATGCTTTTAAAAAATTTAAATTACAATAAGGTACACTTTAAAATCAATTATTGAAAAATAAATTGAATTGAACTAGAGAGAAATTGAGATAGAAGATAGAAGAATGAGACAGAGAAATAGAAGGATCACAACACGCAGATTGATAACAAAGTTTTCTCAATGTGAGCTACATCTCCAGGTCCGCTTCTCAATGCTTGGACCACTTTATTGATATCGCCAAGCAAAATTATGCTTTGTTACAATACCCAAGCTCCAAAACCTGCATAAAATTTCTCAAAATCTCCTCTCAACACTTGAAGACACTCAAAAGGCCTTTGTGCTTACAATATTCTCCTCCAAAGAATTATTTCTCCCAAAATGAACTTCCCCCAATAATTTCTTTTCAAGAAAATTCTACCACTCAATAATTTCCAATGTCCCCCTTTATATACAATTTTTTTTTTAATAAAGGGGTTTAATCGTATGATTTTTGAAAATAAATCATATCTCCTATTTACAAGTAACTCTTTTAAAATAAGCTACCCCTTCAAATTCCATGGTTTATATCAACCATTTATTTTCTTACAATCCTTGAAAATCTTTTATATTATTTTAAGTCCCTTAAATATCAAAGATTTGGGCTATATAGTTTTAAGGGATTAATTTTTAAAGGTAAGGAGTTTATTGGATTTTTTATTTCTCTCCTTTTTTTATGGGCAAGGAAAGAGGATTTTAAGGGATAAAATCCCACGAAATCCTCCTTGAAATCATAAAAATCTTTTAATTTTTAAACCATATGTGTTTTATTTTTAACAATATGGTTTTATCCATATTATGCCACCAATAATGGCACATCGCGTGGAGGTGGGGTGGCTTGGCTGAGTAGCCGAGGAGCTGATTAGCCATTGTGTGCTAGCAGGTGATGGCGGCATTGGCCCGGTCAATGTATGTTGCCAACTTTGACCGCTTGTATCTTGTGCAAATGGACTCAGTTTTCAATGAAACGAGTTGCATTGGAAAGCTCTCAGTGAGCTCTTCATGATGACACCCAATTTGACCACCTTTGAGGACTTAAAAAATTTTCCCTTTTTCTGAGCCTCTAATTTTCCAATTGACTAGAACTTTGATTGCTCGCAAATTTTGCATACAGACTCCTTTTGAGCCCGTTCAAGTTGCGTCAGGTTTGTGTCGGTGGGCCCTACACAATGACATCAGTTCTGAGATATTTTGAGACTGAAAATCTTAGGTTCTTCTGGATATGCTAGATCAATCAGGTTTATTCTCAAAAATACACTTAAGTAAGGCCTGTAGATGTAAAATAGGGCCAATTAAAGCATAATAAAGGTATAATTATTAATGACAAGCCTAGAAAAGCATAAAAATTTGTTACAAGACTAAACAAAACTTTTAAATAAGGCTTGGTAAATGATAAAAAGAGGTTATTTAGGTGTGTGGACACTGATTTTGGGTATCCAAGGGTTCTCTAACTCTTCTAGGGCTTTTCACCTAAAAGGAGACAAATGGACCCAAAATGAATTGTACACATTCAAATTAATGTAAGGATGGATGCAAGTTCCTAAATATGATGTCTAAATACAATAAAATAAAAAAGAAAGACGATTATTAATGAAAAACCTAAGAAATGCAACTTATTTGAAAACACAGTGATGTATGGAAAAACACCTAAGAATGTAAGTAAAAAATAACATAAGTAAACATGGCTGGAAAGGTGCACCTAGAATTTGAATTCTGATGCAAAGAGGCTCTGGAATCCTACATAATTAACTAGAAATCTTAACTAGGACACTTATGCCAAGTTGGGCGACTTAGTCCAGTTTTGGGGAAAATCTACCAAAACAAGAATCTACTAAATGGGTATCCAAAAATGTAGAAACCACTTTTTAGGCTTGGTAGTGGGACTAATTCACCACAGATGGAAACTTAGCTCACCTAGGAATCTTAGAAAATTCAAGGTAGGATTCTGTAGCTTTTGATCTGTACTTCCTTTCCTGACAGGTGTCCAATTCAGATTATGCAAAAAATGGGTTGAAAGAGGTCTCCAAGCTTGAATTAGGGCTTTGTTGACTTTGATGAATTTGATGGATTGAAAACACCTTTCTCTTTGAAAAATCTACATACAAGACCTACAAACACAC
>VDFB02186880.1:0-16819 GCA_007258455.2 Sequoia sempervirens
TTGTAGGTAAGCATCAAGTAACATTAGGGAAGATTGTCCAAGTGGATGACGATATTATAGATGAAGACTTGTAGGAAAACTTGGAAAGTTGGACTTGGAGAGTACCTAGAAAATCAAATGAATTCAAAGGGAGTTTGGGGACAATCCCCCAACAGGGTCGAGGGACAACACCCCTCATGGGGGTATGGGGGCAATACCCCCAACAGGGTCCAGGGGCAACGCCCTTCGTGGGGGTCTAGGGGCAACGCCCCTAACGCGCTCCCTATCGTGATATAGGGCGGGGTCAAGGGGTGCAGCCCCCGCCACCAAGCCCTAATTAAGGCCTCCAAGACCACACAAACCTTCATGGCGTATATCATTTTGCATTCATAATAAGACCCAAATTAAGACCATCAAAGCCACACAAACCTTCATGGCACACATCATTTTAGGTTTAGGGGGCAAATGAGACTTTTTAGAGTTCAAAAAAAGTCAAAAAAAAAAAATGAATTTAAAAATGAATCTGCAAAATCCACCCAAATTTTGCTTGGGTTCGGTTTGGGTCTGTCAAGGACGAACCCACAGGCTGTGGGCCGGACCCTGTCCGGACCCAGGCTAGATCGGAGCCAGATCGGACCAGGACCAGGGGGTTTTAGGGGAAGAACCGGTATCTTAGTTGCCAAACTCCAAACAGCAAATAACACAATATTAAACACACCAAAAGCATATCAAAACACATCAAAAATCTCCATTGAAACAACAGCTAGAAATCAAACTCAACTTTGCAGCACAATTGTGAATTCAGGATGAAATCACCAAATCCACCTAAGAGGGTTTTTGTCCTTGAAACTGGTATTCAAAGAAGGATTTTGTCATCAAGAAATATGAAGAACTTTGTTCTTGCTTAGAGCACAAGAGAAAATGAAATAAACAATAACCCATCTTCTCGAGACCTAACCTCCTTTTATAGCTTTTTTGCTGCTTTTTTGATGATGCAAGCAAGGTGGTGATAACACTTATTCCAACACATAATGATTAGACACCAACAATAAACCCTGCCTTTGATTACAATAACACTCAACTTTTTCAAAACACTCAACAAGAGGCTTCTACCTTCAAGACTCAACTTTACACAATATCTTTTAGAGAAGGCCTTTCAAATACCCTCTAGACAACCTCTGAGACTCACAGCATAACCCTACACAACATCCCAACAGATTCACCAAGATTTCTTTGACACAAAATAGAAAAACCTTTAGACTGCCCTGTTTTAGGGCTTCTCAATTAGCCCAAATTAACAAAGGAGGTCCCTCCTAATCACTTGGTTCTGACCCAAACTCAATTGACAAAGTTAAATTGTGATACAAAACACCAAAATCTCCAATCAAAAGTCCATACCATGACCGCTATGATGCTGTTTTGCAAAACCCTCCATTTACAAGCAAAACTCTAGGGTTTATTGAAAATCATATAACCTGGGCTTCTCAGACCAAATCAATGCATCTAACACCTTTCATATACTCTGCACATGGTCACAAAACCATCACAAGACCAGTTCCTTCACTGTTTCATCAAAACACTAACTTGACACCATCATTTCACAAGAAAAATTACACTGTCAGCTCTAGGGCAACATTCCTTTCACACAACCTTGTCTCCCTTGCTTTCTAAATCATAGGAACAACTATTCTAACATGTGACATGCCATTCCTCCGAGCAACAGGACAGGACAGTAGGAGGAATGGCCTTTACATCATTTAATTTGCAATCAAACCCCTAACTCTGTAAATACAGTCTGCTACAGAAAACAAATGAAATATTTCCCAAATCTAAGCGTTAGCCTCCCAATATGAATTCAAAAGAAAGGTAATTCATAAGACTACACCATACAAAAGGTTTCAGATCATTTGAGAGCCTGTACGGTCCATACAGAAGGAGGAAAACTCAGAAAATCAGTGAATTGGCAGAAAATAACGTTGTTTTATTCAAGGAAATCACCATCCAAAGTTCATCAATCCTTCATCGAGCCTTTTAAGGCTTTTAAATACATTTCACTTCAAATTTTCAACTGCCCAATGCCTATACCTACCTTTTAAACTACCTTGACCTTTCATATTCCCTCAAAATTGCATTTTGACAACTTTTGTTTTGCACTTGACAATATTTGCATTTTGTGCAATTTTTAACAGCTTGACCCCTAAGACACAAACACCAACTTATTACATAAAAGATGGTCTTCAAAGACCTTATTTAGCATGAAAAGACTCAAAACACCTTAATCTACCCTTGACACAACTAGTAAATCACCCTAACAACCTTCAAGCATTCATCCTTGCAAATTGTGGATTTGGTGCTCCTGCACCATTTGAAAAGCAGTTTTTTCATTGTTTTCTTCCAAAAAAATGTTTTTTGCTTTTTCGTTGTTTTTTCCAAAAAAAGCATTTTTACTCTTCCATTGCTTTTTCTGAAAAATCATTTTTTCCTTAATAAAATAATATAAAATGTCCTTATGACCACTTTTCATCACCTTGAGCCTCACAACACTTTATCTACACACTTAAAACACCTTTTTAAATAATTAAATGTAAGTTGTCAATTAAAATGTTAAAAGGTAACAATTTGATAACTTAATTATTTAAATTATTTTCTCTTTTCCCATGACAATTAGCTTATGGAAAAACTTTGGAAAATAAGCTAATGGCCAAATAATTGTTAGCATGCAAGAAGGGGGCATTACAGACAAGCTGCAAAATTTCCTAATGACTGTATTAAATACAATATGAGTTGCTTTCACCATTTATTCATTTTCAAATCGATTAAACGCGGGTAGTTTAGGTTTGGTGATTATTTGACGTAAGTTTGAACTTTTCAATATAATTGATGATACAGGGAATATTATGTAAAGAATAACTAAAATCAGATAAGCCTGGAATTTAGAGGAAATCTGTTGGACAAACACAAACCTGTTATGACATAAATTAAATTAAAGCAAGCCACAAAAAACAAAGAAGAGTGATATTCAAAAACATAAAAAACAATACTTCCAGCAGTAACTTTCTCGATATGACACTTGAGAGGAATGTCATGTCCCTGATTTAAGGCTGGGTCGGCCAGCTTAATATTTTAAATAAATAAATAAATAATAATATTTAAAATTTAAATTATTAATAAATAATATTTAAATTATCAATTCTGGCTGACTCATTTGAGTATTGTCACCTAAAATAATATTTTGAAATATATTTTCTTCTGGCCAACCTCTTCTATGTTGGCATCTATATTCAGTATTTATATGAGGTCGCTGCTCAGTTTTGGATCATTCAACATTTGATTTTTATTCCATTATGGAGCAGACAAGCAGAAGGACGAAAACCCTTACGCTAGGAAGGTGAATTGGACGGAAACCCAATTCATTGATGGGAAGGCTTCATCAGAGAGGCCTAAATGGACTTAACAGCGATTTAGGAGCAGATTGTATATGCAGATCTGAGATAAGTTTAGGTGCAGCTCTTAGGGTTTGATATTTCATTCATTGTTCACGTTGCAAGTACTTTCAGACTTATCTATACTGTGAAATCTGGTTTGTGTGGGTTGTCACACCCATTTAGACATGTTGTGATCACATTCCATATTGCTACTGTTTGGTAATGTTCATATTTTGCATCTGCTAGGCGAATTTGTCATCTTTTGATCTAGGGCAGAGTTGTTACAGTTTGTTACACTAAGATTTAGGGCAGAATCATATTCAGTTCTATTGGTCGAATTCATTGCTGAATCTTCTAGGCAAATTAAGATCTTGCTGGCACATTTTCTTTGGGAAAAGTATACTTATCTTCCACTTTACAGAAACTAGGGCTTACTGTAACATAACAGCAATCATTTTGAGACAGCAACTCATGTTGTGAATGCATTTTTGGCATAGGAGGCTTGGCATTATTGATATTGTTATTGTTTCCATTTTGATCTATGAATGAAGATATTATTGTGAATGGTGAATGTGTCATGTCCCCTTCTGGTTGACATCTCTCAGAGCACAGGATTAGCCTATCATGCGACCCTCGTAGGCTGATAGACTGGATAGAGGGTCATGTTGGAGCTTGGCTCAGCTTCAGTTGGCAATTCTTGATCAATTGGTTTTCGTTTGGGCTCGTTCGGACACTTCTTGCATAAGTTGCTATTTTTAGCAGTTAATGGCAGTCAGCGTGGGACCCCTGCTATTTTTAGCAGTATGGATGGATTATGTTCAGAATCACTTCAGTGTTCGTCAGCTTCAGATGGCTTGCGCATCGGATGAATAATGAGGGAGATATTAATATTTGATTGAATTAATTAAATATTAATTAATTGGAGATTATAATATAAAGTTGTAATATTTAATATTACGACTTAAGTGATTTTGATAAAGGGGTCGCCCAACATTGGAAGGGGCCATTTGACGATTAAATTTATGATTAATTATTTGAGCTGAGACTATTGAGAAATTAAATAATGAAAAGTCGAATTCTTTAATGAATCCCTATTATTGTGGAAATCGCACTTTTCAAGAAGATATATGCTTTGCATTGAAAATCGAGCCATTATGTGATTATTGATTATTGAAAATTGATCGAGTTTGGTCTGAGCACAGAACCTTAGGGTTTCAGTCTCGAATGCATTGGGGAACGAGCCATCTCCAGTGAGAGCAATTCAGAGGGTGTGAAATAACATCTGATTTATTGCCAGCACAGAGGTTTCTTCATCCAAAAGAGATCATAGAACTTCACAGATCTTTCATTGTCAGAGATTTGATTCAGGGTTTCATCCAGAGGACATCTATTCATCAAGGCGCCTATTTTATTGATATTCTGGAGGCTTTAAAGGGAGCCGTACTTTTTAATTATTACTTGCTGCTGTCATCAGGCCGTACAAACCTGTACCAGGCCGTACTTACATCAAAGAGGGGCGTACTTTCTTTAGCAAGCAAATCGCCTACCTTAATCACAGTCTGCCATCACCAGTTTGGGCGCACACCTTCTTGGCATCATTAGAGATCATCAGACAGGAGGAGAAACAAGTATTTATTGCAGCCGTACTATATTGCAGCCAATCAGGTTTTCAATAAAAATCATTGCTTTTTATATTGCATGTTAGTGGATCATTATTGTAATTGTCTCTGAAGATCAATAAATTGACTGGCATCCATATTAGCATTAGAATCTATCATTTCCAGAGATATATTATTTTATTTAGATTTATTTTCAATTCTTTGCAAAAATCGCAATTTTCATTTATTGCACAAAACCCAAAAACGGCCAAAACCAAAATTCCTTTAGAAAAACAAACAAAACATCGCATTCTTGAACAGGGGAAACTGTGGGTTTCTACAAAGGGTAATGAGCCAAATCCCCGCCATCCTAAGGGTTTAGCAGTCTTATGCAGCCAGAGCAGATTGGCTCTCACAGGTATTACACACGCAGACGTGCTCTGATTGACAGGCAACAGAGTTTGAGCAGGCAGCCAGGAAACATGGCTGACAGGAATGACAGGGCTGACAGAACAGATAATCTTAGGGCAGAGATTCCTCCAAACCCTAGAGATCAGGACGATGCAGAGGTGTTGCATGCACTCAGAGATCTTCGTGCAGGTCAACGGCGGTCCGATGATGTATTACAGCAGTTGGCAGTAGCACTTCAGAGATTGGGTACTCCTAGGAGACCGTCACCACATCATGACGATGAGAGGAGTGAAGCAGGGTCTCGCAGGGCACCTAGGACAGCCTCACGGACAGCAGACAGGCCTACCAGGCCTACATTTGTGACATAGGAGGCCGAGGAGGTCTTGGCAGGTGAGGAGCACGAGGAGTTGTTCGCTAATACGCTTATGGCAGCGAACGAGGAGTGGGAGTTGGTACCACCAGAGGTCAGAGAGCGGATCACTTTTGACCGTTTTATTACTCAGAGGCGAGAGCATCACAGAGGTCGACAGGATTGGAGACCTAGGTACCAGAACAATGACCTAAAACATGCAACCAACAGGCTTAATCTAGCGATGTTCGATGGTAGTGGTAAAGTGACAGCTCAGGCTTGGATTAGTAAGCTGGACACTTTTCTTACATTACGCCCGATGGCCGAGAGAGATGCTATCAGATATGCTACATTGCATCTCGAGGGAGTAGCTTATGATTGGTGGCACCACGGTATGGTGACACTACAGCATGACAGGATCACGTCATACCAGGAGTTTGTGGACAGATTGGTTGAGCGGTTTGACAGGAAGGATCCTGAATCTTACTTCAGAGAGTTGGCTCAGTTGAGACAGAGTGGCAGTTTGGAGGCCTATATTGGTGACTTTCAGAAGTTATCAGTTATGGTTCCGAACATTTTTGAGAGGCGTTTGGTAGTGCTTTTCATGGAGGGGCTGACAGAGCCATTGCGAGGTTGGATCAAAGCCTTTGATCCTCCTTCGTTACAGGAAGCAATGAAAAAAGCACGAAGTATGGAGTTGGCAGCACCATCTAGTAGATTCAACTCCAGGAATAATTCATCTTTCAGGGACAATAAGGGTTTTAATAGAAACAGAGAGAAATCTGATTTTAACAAAGACAAATCAGATTTTAAAAATGATTCAAAAGGTAAATCAGCAGCTCCACCTTTGGATCGTGAGGCCCTTAATGATCTACGCAGGAAGAAGCTTTGCTTCTACTGCAAAGGTCCCTATGATGCCAATCACGATTGTCCTCTAAGACCTAAGGGCAAGGCAAATCGAGTGATGTGGGCGTACTATGAGGATTCGGAATCAGAAAATTCCGAACAGCAGGAGAGTTCTGAGGATTCAGAGGCAGAGGCTTCAGAACCTAGAGCAGAGACACGGCCAGAGCTACAAATACAAGAGGCCCGCTTATCTAGCATTCAGCAGGAGGGCTCATTCAGGATTCGTGGTGTGTTAGCAGGACAGAGGGTCATTACCCTTCTTGATACAAGAGCTACACACAACTTTATAGATGCTAGATTCGTTGAGAAACGCGGACTCATCACTAAGGAGTTCGAGGGCATTAGGGTCAAGGTGGCCGATGGATACACTTTGAGATGTGAACGCATGATAAAGGATCTCCCTTTACGCTTGAACAATTATGAGTTCAAGGCAGATTACTATGTTGTTAATATGGGGGATATTGATTTGGTCTTGGGAATGAAGTGGCTTCATTCATTGGAGGAAGTCACTCTTCGTCTCAAAGACATGGAGATCCGTTTTGATGTTGACGGGAAGACTCACATACTAAAAGCAATACGGGACAGCGACATCAAAACAATTTCTTTTCGTCGGATGGAGAGGCTCATGCGTCACGACATGGTAGAGTGGGCTGCCGAGTGCACTTTAGCACCTATACAGGAGGGACAGCAAAAGACATAATATCATCCGGACATTCAGCAGTTGAGAGTCAAGCATGATAAGGTGTTCAGTGATATTCCACCAGGTAGACCTCCAGACAGGGGCATAGAGCACATCATCGAGTTCGAGGAGGGCGCTAAGCCCGTTATGATAACTCCTTACAGGCATCCTAAGAGATTGAAGGATGAGATAGAAAAGACAATAAAGGAGTTACTTGCTATGGGTCACATTCGGCCTAGCAAGTCACCATTCGCTTCTTCAGTTGTGTTGGTAAAGAAGAAGGATGGAACATTACGCATGTGTATTGATTATAGAGTCCTGAATAAGAGGACGATCAAAAACAGGTATCCGATACCGCGTATTGACGAGCTTATTGATGAGCTCCATGGAGCATATTACTTCACCAAGATTGATTTACGGTCGGGGTATCATCAGATCAGGGTCCGTGAGCAGGACATAGAGAAGACTGCCTTCCGATGTCATTGTGGGCACTTTGAGTTCGTAGTGATGCCATTTGGGCTCACTAATGCACCACCCACTCTTCACCACGGCGAATAGGGTTTTTCATCTATTGTCAAGGAGGCGAAGTTAATCTTTTTTGATGACATCCTTATATACAGCAGGACTTGGCAGGAGCATCTAGCTCACCTGGAGACCGTGTTGAGTATCTTGGAGAGGGAGTCCTTGTATGCCAAGGAATCCAAGTGTGACATGGGGATGACCGAATTGCTATATCTAGGTCACATTATCAGCAAGTATGGAGGCGATGGATCCCGAAAAGATCCGCGCCATTGATTGGCCCACCGCAAACCCGATACATGAGAGGTTGCCAGTGGATTCTACTGAGATTCGGTGGAATGGTTATTCACCTACATGCAGCCCTATGATGATTTATCAAGAAGGGTGCATTTATTTGACAACGTAGGCAGGAGTGCTGAAGTGAAGTTTATGAGTTGATGACCACGCCCGCATTGGCACTACTTTAATTGCACGGCCTTCGAAGCCTAATGTATGCACGTGAGGGACAGCGGTGCTGTATGCAGGACAAGCACTCGATTGTGTATGAGAGCTGCAAGCTCAGAGGGCCAGAGAGACTTTACAACATTTATGATAAGGAGATGCTTGCTATAATGCATGCCTTAGCAAAATTCAGGCAGTATCTTGTTGGCAGCAAATTTTGCATTAAAACTGACCATAACAGTTTGAGACACTTCTTGGGGCAGCGAGATCTTAATGATCGACAACAGAAGTGGGTCAGTAAATTACAGGCATACGACTTTGATATCTCATATATCAAAGGAACACAAAACGTAGTAGCAGATGCTCTTTCACGCAAGCCATACTTGAGCTCTATGGTTCATATATCAGAGGATTGGAGGCATATGATAGTGGCAGAGTATGCCAAGGACAGTTGGGCCTCCAACATTGTTGAGGGATCGACGGTTGATACCAGGTACACACTTGTAAATGACTTGATCATTTACAAGAACAGGATATATTTGATCCCAGGTTCAGAGGTGAAGAACATCATCATGCAGGCCTTTCATGACGTGCCTACAGCAGGACATCCCGGGTACTTCAAAACCTACAGGCAGATACGGGAGAGATTTACATGGAAAGGACTCAAGGCAAATGTTCTTCAATAGCAATGGTAGTGCCACGTTTGTCCCGTGAGAACAAGCGGAGAACCATTACCGGCAGGTTTATTGCGACCACTTCGATTCGGCAGAGCGGGAATACTGTCGATGGACTTTATCACGGGCTTGCCACAAAGCCCAAGGGCGAGATTGCATATATGTAGTTGTGGATTGGCTTACGAAGTATGCCCACTTCTTTCCGATCACCACAACCTATACAGCTACACCGGTAGCAGAGGTATTCTTTCGTGAGGTGTTCAGACTACATGGATTGCCTCGGAGCATTGTCAGCGACAGGGATAGTCGGTTCCTGAGTCACTTCTGGCAGGAGGTGTTCAGAATTTGTGGGACCGAGCTCACTCCGAGCACTAGTTACCACCCGCAGACTGATGGGCAGACGGAGATTTGAATAAGTGGGTGGAAGGATACCTCAGAAACTATATTGCAGGGCAGCAGAAGGCATGGGTCAAATGGATACATTTGTGTGAGTATTGTTACAACTCGACATTCCATATGACCATTCAGATGTCACCTTTCATGGCGTTGTACGGGTATGAGGCGCCGAGTTTCTGGATTTACTCTTGAGTAGAGTCTTGAATCTTGGAAATTTTGGTTCGGAAGTCGAGGATATATGAGGCTCTCAAGGAAAATAATAAGCCAGGCACAAAATCAGCAGAAGCAGTAACCGGATCAGAAGAGAACAGAGAGGCATTTTGAGGTGGGTGACATGGTTTACCTCATGCTGCAGCCCTACCGTCAGTCCACTCTTATGAAGAGTGGGTCAGAGAAGCTTAAGCCACGTTATTACGGTCCTTTCAGGATCCTATGGCGAGTTGGAGAGGTGGCGTATGAGCTTGAGCTTCCAGCAAAGAGCAGGGTGCACAATGTATTTCATGTATCACGCCTCAAGAAGGCGTTGGGACATCGTGTGGTACCGTCTGCAGTTTTTCCTCCCTTAGATGATGAGGGAAAGTTGATCTTAGTACCTGAGTCCATCCTGGAGTATAGGGAGAGACAGTTGCGTAGGACTATCAGGGAATATCTGGTGAAATGGAGAGATTTTCCTGTTGAGGATGCTACATGGGAGAGCGAGGATATTCTGCAACATCCGGCATTGAGATTGCTTGAGGACAAGCAATTTCAGGAGGGGCGGACTGTCATGTCCCCTTCTAGTTGACATCTCTCGGAGCACAGGATTAGCCTATCATGCGACCCTCGTAGGCTGATGGATTGTATAGAGGGTCTAGTTGGAGTTGGCTCAGCTTCAGATTGGCAGTTTTGATCAGTTGGCTTTCGTTCGGGCTCGTTCGGACACTTCTTGCATAAGTTGCTAGTTTTAGCAGTTATTGGCAGTCAGCGTGGGACCCCTGCTATTTTTAGCAGTATGGATTGTTGGTGTTCAGAATCACTTCAGTGTTCGTTAGCTTCAGACGGATCAGGCATCGGATGAATAATGAGAGAGATATTAATATTTAATTGAATTAATTAAATATTAATTAATTGGAGATTATAATATAAAGTTATAATATTTTATTATAACTTAAGTGATTTTGATAAAGGGGTCGCCCATCATCAGAGGGGGCCATTTGAAGATTAAATTTATAATTTAATATTTGAGCTGAGACTATTGAAAGAAATTAAAAGAAGAGGTCGAATTATTTAAAAATTCCCTATCTTTAAGGAATTCGCACTTTTGAGGGATATAGTGCATTTGCCTTGGGATTCGAGCTATTATGTCATATTGAGTTATTGAAAATTGATCAAGTTTGGTCTGAGCACAGAAGCTTTAGGGTTTCAGTCTCGAAGCATTGGGGAACGAGCCATCTCCAGCGAAGAAGTGGGAATGGCCGCTGATTTATTCTTGTCGCGGAGTTCTTGCTGTTGGCAAGCTTTTGCTTCGGATTCCTCTCCTTCTAAGTCTGTTCTGAAACTTTTCATTGCATAACCATGTTTATGTAACCATTCTTTTGTGTTGGCTAGGATTGGTCTCAACCTTTCTCTCATGCTGGTAACCTCTTTCCTAGACCATTGTATTGCAGGCAACGGCCTTTTAGCAATGCCTTTCTCATCATAGACAGCATTCATGATATCACCTGGATCTTCAAAATCCTCTGGTAGGTCAGCAATACCAAGATCTCTGATTTGTTGAACAGTCAACCTGCAATAGTCCATTTTACGAATGGCTTCTTTATCTCTGCAATCTGCCCAGATGTCTTCAAAATGGTACCTGTGTTGGTGACCCTTTTGCAACTTTTTTCTGACATCTCGGTAGTCGAAATCATACCTATACCTGTAGGTTTTGATGGTCATGATCTGCATTTCAGCATAGACAGACTTAGCTTTTTGTGCAGTTTGGATAGTATATCGGCCGATGGTCACTGGGAACTTGAACCCACGCTTGTGGTTGCTTCTTCGTTCTTTCTGCACTGACATCAACTGTCTGCATGTTTCCATGAGAATCCACTTATCCGAAGGATAACGTGGTAGCATGTAGGGACAACCAGTGTAGCAGCCTACTCTCAAGTAAGTAAACGTTAGGAATTAAAGAAATATGCATCCAACTTTACTTACCACCTTATAACTCCTTGTTGGCGTAACAACTAACACCTCTGGAGTAGAAGTTGTTATGAACAGCCTATGCACACTACGCAATGAGTGCTCTTCAAATTATGGAGGGGAAGCTCCCTCGTTATGCTTTGACAAATGTACTTGCAAAGGAAAATAAGCTAAAACTATGTCCTGTCATTTTGTTTCAGCTGCTAGAGGCACAAGGCTTTCTTGAAAGAACTTACACGTTGCAGCTGAGTTTTCTCTGGTTTCGCAAATCAACTAAACTACAACTTATATCTATCCAATCTCCTCAGGAAAACAGAGCAAGAGGAAATGGAGCAAGGTTATGACTATCAGATGATAAACGCATTCAGATTCTCTACTTGAAGGCAAGGTGGCGCAACTATCATCTCAATCTGAACAAGTTTATTAAGCACAAAACAGATTTGAGAATTTGCTATGATAATCTTATGAAACCCTATGTGGCATAACACTCAATCAGCATAGTAAAGACTCACAAACAGCTTTTATCATCAAAATCTTTGTGAAACCCTATGTGGCATAACACTCGATCGTAATGACAAAAGATTCACAAAACAGATTTTCCTAATCTAAGAGAAGATTCACCATGACAACTTTATGAAACCCTGTGTGGCATAACACTCGATCAGCATAGTAAACACTTCACAAAACGGTTTTATCATGACAATCTTACGAAACCCTGTGTGGCATAGCGTTCGATCATAACAATAAAAGATTCACAAAACAGATTTCTCTAAACTATGGAAGAATCCAGCATTACAATCTTTCGAAACCCTATGTGGCATAACAATCAATTGCAATAATGAAGACACATGAACAAATACCATAAAGAGCAATATTGAGGGCAAGGTAGGCGCAACATATATTTCTCTCTCAAGCAAAAGTTAATTACAAATGAGCAAAATGTCAGAACCCTGGTGGTTCTCAAAACTGTAACCCTAATTGTTTTTGTTTGGTTTTTGCAATTTTTGGTTTTTTTTGTGATTTTGAAGGTTTTAACAGGCAAAAGTAAAATTTGCGATTTCTCTAGGAAATGATAAAAAATTCAAATAAAATCATAAATGCATTGAGATATCTCAAATCTAGCTCAGGAAATAAGGCGCTTCATTATATTATATTGTTTGAGCTTTTACAGAGGCAGAAACTGAACACAGAAATGCAGCAGATATGAGAAAGTACGGCCAGAATTTATGAATGTTTCTCCAGGCTCTCAGAAAGATGCAAACTCCTCTGGTATCCAAATCACCTCAAATGCAAACTCCAGACTGTGAAAGAAGAAGACGATTTTCCAGATGCAATGAAAAGTACGGCTCTTTTGCTGACTGGTACGGCCTGGTCTGCAGCAGTAATAAATGATGTACGGCTTTTGGAAATATGTGCCAAATCTCAAATGAATGATCTCTGAAGAATTCGCCTTTACTGCCTGATGATATTCTTTGTAAATCTCTGCTAAAATAATCCAATATTCTCAAACTGTGATCTCTGGATGAAATCACCAAGTGCCAGCTTCAACTGATATCTCACAGCCTCAGTCTGCCTGATCTCTGAAGAGTTGTCGTTCTCCAGAAACGATGGTCTGCCAGAAACCCTAGGGTTTGCAAACTCCAATGCTCAGAACAAAAATCCAGACAAAATTGAATAATAACATGATAGTTCGATTTTGCCTTGGGAAGAACAATATATTCTCCTTTGAAAAGTTCGACCTAATTCTCCATTAAAATAATCATTTAAATAAATGATTTAATTTTTCACTTTTGGACTTAGGAGAATTGATTTAATTATTGGCGTCCACTTTTAATGAGCATTAAATACTCATTAAGTCACATTTTAATAATATAATATAAAGTATAATTAAATACTTTATAACTTAGCCAAATAATTAAATATTTTATGTTCAATAAAGTGACTTTATTATAAGTAAATTATTAAATATTTAATAACTTCGATAATTACTCCTTATTTCTCCAGTCAAATCAATCAACTCTGGTAGGTCGAATCGGTGAATACTGCACCGGAGTGCTAGAAATAGCGACTTCCATCGACCTAACTTTCTAAAAGAAAGTTCTGCGAAAACTTGACTCTCGGAAGATTCTGCGAAGGCCCAGCGACACCTGGTGGAGCTAACCAGCGAGCAAGCGCCAAAAAGGATCTCACGAGCATGCCGCCGACCTCGAGGATCAAAGGCTGATGGTAACCTATAAATTACCCGGTTGTCTTGACTAGGATGAGGGACATGACACAAAAGCTCTTATTTATATACATCAAGGTGTAGGTAACCCTAAAATCACCTTGAGTTCACTATAGTTCTTGCAATGCATGCAAGTCATGCGCCCTAACCCTAATGAAGTAAACTATACAGTTAACTGGGCAACTACCCTCAGTTTAACTAGTACAAATAACCTAATTGGACAATGTGCAAGCATGCACGTCCTTATTTAAAGCAAAGTTAACTGGCCACTACCTTGGGTTGCTGAAGCCTAACTCTGTTGATAACTCGAGGATAGAGATAAGCATGTGTTAAGTCGCAAGTGATGAACTGAAAGGCGGAAGTCGGTCGCGCGCGCCGGGACTCAACACAGAAATTGGCACTTGCGTTCTAAGCGGATAACTCCATGTCAGCTTCGGTCTAACACTTCGACCAAGAACTCGTAGTCTACTGTCATCTAACACTTTCGATCTTTAGAAAATAGCAGTCTGTTTTCTTTAGTTCATACCGCCACTTCGGTAATCGTGTTACGTACCATGCTTTTAATTTCTTGTTCTCAAAGCTCACGTCAAAACATTCACCGCCTAAGGAAAATGTTGGCGCCCTAGGTTCACCTTCAAGGCTGTCAAAAATCAGCTTCTCGAATTCCGCTTGAACTTTTTCCAACTCAACATACGTGCCATCTTCGAGAAGATAATGACACGGGATCTGAACAACGAAGCCACTGAGAAGTGCAAGCACTCCAACTACGTCATCCTTAAGTGAAAATAACTTGGAAGAGATTTTCTCACATATTTCTGTTCTGAGAAGGTGCTGCTCTTTCCAAGTGAAGACTTTCTCTTGATCTTCGATCTCCTCCAAAGCATCGCATGCAACTGATAACTGAGATACAAGAACGCGATCTTTTGCCAAGCTCTCTGCAACTGCAATATCCAGCAACTGAATACCCTGACGGAGTTTGTGTGCCTCACTCCTCAACTGATACAAATCTGCAAGAAGAGTTTTACCAGCAGCAACTAAACTTTCAATCCAGTTGTCCACAAGTCTGCCATGACTGACTAACTGATCCAATTTTCGTTTCTCTGCAGGTGTGTGCTGAGGAAGAACAGGTGCTCTATTTGGATTCCCATGAACAAGATCAGAAATGTATTGACGAAGTTGACTATTTTCAGCTTTGAGTAAAGCCTTATCTTCTCCATCCTTCGTGATACGCTCTTCAAGATTATTGGTAACAATCTTAAGAAGAGATACATCTGTCTCTCGTGTGGTCCTGCCAAGATTTGCCTTAGTGAATGTAAAGTCACCCACTTCGACCTCATCCAAGCTTTTACCTTCTGGAGGTACTGCAACTTCTATCACAATCTCTGATTCAGGGGTCTTTTCGATGTGCACTTGCTTCTTAATCTTCTTGTTTGATCTCCTCTGATAGGGCTCACCAAACTCTGACAAATCAAGGCTGTATGACGGTTCACGCCTTTGTCTTCCCAAAGACTTTTCGAGCCAACAAGACTGAACAATATTTTCAATTCGTGGAGAAACTGTCCCTGATGTATCAACCTGTGGTGTTTCAGTTGTCTCCGATCCTGCTTGAATTTGTGGCTCAGGCTCAGAATCTATATCAATAGGCGGAACGTGAGGTGAACTAGGAAGTGAAACGTGAGGCTCAGTTTGAATAACTGTCTCTACTGGAATCTCAGGAATATTCTCAATTTGTTTCTGCTTCCTTTTACCAGTAGCTCTTTTCCCTGTGTTTCCACTGAGTCTAACTCCTTCCGGAGGTATTATAATGGCTTTAACTCTGGGTCTTGCTCTAGAAGTAGAAGGCAACGAAGAAACATCCTTTGGCGGCTCTGCTACAGGAACTGACTTCCGTGTTCGCTTGCTCTCCAAGAACAACTTACTAGTCTTGATAACTGATATGGAAACCTCTTCAATAGAAGTATTCTCTTTAGCATACCAATCAGGTGAGCGAAGTGGCTGCCTAGCAACTTGATCCTTAACATAAGAATTGAGAAGAACTTCTCCATCATCATCCGACAAACCATCAACATCTTCTGACAAATAATCAGAGAGCTGTCCAACAGTGAGTCTACAATAATGACGACGACGAACCTCGAATTCATCTTCACAATTTGCCCAGAAATCTTCAAGTGCTGGCGTATGTGCAATCCCTCGCTCTAACCGATTTGCATAATGACCGAGAGGATCATAGGAACGTCTCTCAGTATAAGGCTTGAATTTGAACCTTTCTATCTCCGTAGACATACGCCTGGCATCTGTTGCTGCATCACATGTGAAAATTCCCAATGAGAATGGAAAATTTGCCGCAGCCTTATGACGACTACGAAGAAAGAAGTGAACGTGTTGCATTTGCCTGAGAAACTCCATAAAGACAATCTTGTCTAACGGATATCTCGGCAACATCAGAGGCTCTCCAACATAACCATAAACTCGGAGGTACGTGAAAGTAGGAAACTGTATGAACCAATCTGCCCAAGTCTCCATCGCTGATTTGGCCTCGGCTGAAATACGAATGTGCATCTCATCATCAAGATCCCTCACGGTTCTCATGGCAAAGTGATCATTCACCACTCGGAAGTCCTGCTCAGACTGAGAAAACTCTAGCTGTGGATAATATTCATGAATATGCTGAACACCGAGAGTACCAGTGGTTTTAAGAAGTCTGAAACTACCTTGAAATGCCACCAAGTAGACCAAATAAGATATCATATGAAACTCGTGATGCTTGAGAAAGTTAGAAATCTGCTGATGTAAGCAATCACTAATTAACATAGCTCAGTCAAAACGCTCTGTGCCATCAAGGATTCTGGTAATCAGGTAGAACATCCATGGACGGAAAGTATTAGCATCTGACTGGCCGGTAACTCGATTGAGTAAGGTGATCAAAACAACAACTTCTCCTTTAAATTCACCACGACCCACCTTCTTAGGCAAGTTAGTTTTCTGAATTGTCAACCATTTCTGAGCAACCTTTCTCTGTGAACGTTGATGATCAGCATCCCATATTTTCTCACAA
>VDFB02186881.1:0-33632 GCA_007258455.2 Sequoia sempervirens
GTAAAAAATAGAGAAACTGGTTTGGTTCTATCAACTTATGCACTAAAATGCATTTTATTGAGCACCAAAATGACACATTTAATGACAATGCTAAAATAATTATAAAGGAATGGAAAAAGTGTGAAGTGTTCCTTTCTCTAAATTTTTCTCCACTTTATTATGCATGTGAGGTACATGAATCATGCATGCCAAAGTAAAATAAGATAGTAAATAAAATAGCAACTAAACTCTAAAAGATAACAATATGGATGATGTCCCTCACTTTCTTTGTGTTCTTGGTGAGGCCACATCTCCAAATCAACACATAAGCATCACAAAATGTTAGCATCTCACACATGTGACATGATCGTAGAAATTGTGACAACTTTGCAATGCACACACTTTTCTTATTTTTATTTCATGCTAAAATAAAGAAAAGGGATTGAATATGCAGTCATGAAGATGCCACCAAATTGGTCCCCATGAAAACATTTGATAGGTTGTGAAGATAAAAAACAAAGACATGATTTATATAGGGTTGTTGAGAATTTGGGATTAGTATGACCATCTTAATCTACACAAACATGAGCCAAAAAAGAGACATGGTGTGCATGGTTGTTGAGGAGTTGGAACTAGTGTGCCCCCCTCAATCTACACACCATGAAGTTAAGAAAAAAAGCTAAAAATAAAAATCACCATGCATAGGGTTGTCGAGGATTTGGAATTGGTATCATGAACACCTTAATCTATGAATGAATGAACTTATAAATAGTATAATAGAATGTGACAGTCCCCCCTCAAATTGGATGCTTACATTGAAATATGGATTTTATTTGAGAGAAGCATGTAAAATGACCACATATGTCCATGTATTGGCTCTATTGTGTGAAAAGGATGAAACAATAACAATACATTTATGAAATGGGAACTCAATATTTTTTCCCTTAAATTTGGCTCCAAGTATGAGGACAAGTCACATATGAAGATAAATCATGCGATTTTAGTAGTATGTAAGAATATAAGCATGACATGTATGATAAAATCATGGAATCAAGACATAAATGTGATACCTCTTAGCTAAATTAATAGAATTCCTTCCACCATTTGCTTCTTGTGAAGAAAGTTTAATCCTTTGAAGCTCATATGTAGATAACATTTGTGTCATAAGCATGAATCTATTGTGGTTGCTTTGAGGGCATGCACTTTGTTTTAAATATATTCAAAGAAAAAAATTGTTCCTTGTCATTGAAGTCTTTGCTACAAGCTGATAATTATTTGATTTATCAAGTATTATATAACTATCTTGAATTACAACTTCACAATTTTTTGCTACACAAATTGACCAACACTTAGAAGATTATGTTCTAATTTTGGTATATGTAGTGTATCTTGAATGTATGTAGTTTCCCTTTGCTTTATCTTTACTAAAAATATACCTTTTCCCATCACATTAACTTCTTTGTCATCTCCAAATTTTACTTGGCTTCTCACATATTTATTTAACTTGTAAAAGAAATCACTATAACAATCATATGGTGTGAGTAGCCATTGTTAAGGAACCACACATCTTTATGATTTTATTTTTCCATGTTTCACAAAACCAATGCAAATTGTTCTTATTGTTTACAAGAATCTATACAATTGGCCCTTGACTCATTTAATTCAAATTTATTCTTTTTAAATTGATCCATAAATGGAGGTAGCTATGCTATATGATAATGCATCAACACATGGATTTAAAAGTGAATTTACCACAACTACATTCCCATACATTCAACCACCTATAATGGATATCAATTGCGATGACATATGTAATAAAGGATTGAAGCTAAAAAAAAATAAAACAACTTGCTTCCCACAAAGAGTGCAAGCACAAAATATGCAACTCTAGATGCAAACCCTCAAAATACAGGTAGAAAAATCTAGGACGAGTGAGCTATGGTCATCATGTGAATAATCCACAATTGTATAAGTTGCATTGTCTCTATGAGATTAAAATGACACCCACATAGTCTTGAAGGGAACATGACTTGTAACACACTTGCAACTATGTGAAATGACAAACTCATGCCTCCATATGAGAGAAGATGAAATACCTTTTAATGTAGGACAACTACCATCAAAATCCAAAAAAATGGTATTGTTGGTGTCCAGACGTGTAGTAGTCTAATAACTTGTTGCATTAGCTAATTGTTCAACGCCCAGCCAACTACTAAATATAAAATTTACACATTTCCAAAGAAAGGTTCTTAATAGATACTTAGCCAGTTCCCTACAATGGCATGCTCTCTACTATCAGCAGCACCCATCTTTAGACTAGCCTCAACTTGTCCCTTGAAGATTTGAATGGCCAGCTCTGTTGTATCCCACAAATACCAGCCTGGCTTTGGATGGCAAAGAGCTTGGGTCCAGTCTGGTATAGCACTTGGCCGAGGAATTCTCTCAGTATTATTTATTTTATCTTTACGGGCTTGGTTCTCACGCCTTATAACCCTCTTACAGATCTCTAAGTTGCCAGGATAAGGCATGCAACAGTGGTTTCCTGTACCATTTTATACCAAGGTCTAAGAAGCTTTTGCTTCCCTTGGCCTCTATCTTGCATTGTTTGAGTCTCTTTACACTTTGGCTTCCACCTGTCCCTTGGATTCTATGGATACGCGCAGACCGTATCCACTCTATCCATCATTTACTAAGGGATTATCACCAAAGATTTCATTTCTACAAAGGGATGCATATTTCTTTGGGAAATAGTTGCAATGCTTGGAAGAACGCACACTACTAACATGCCGGAGGAAATGGTTTAAAGCGCCTGGAGTATTACGGCATCCCGCCCGTAGAATCTCTCTCTTTGGGATACGGTTTCCAAGCGCTTCAGCAGAACAACCCTTTGATGGAATGCACCAATCGGTATGATATATCCTCTGCGCTTGGATACCTACCCTCCTCAATGGTAGCAGAACTAACTATACGCATATGAGGAACCATCAGACCATGATTGAATTTGTAGGTACCGTACTTTCCGGCTAAATACGGTAGACCTACGCTGCTTTGGAATACAAAGTGTAATGCGAAGAGGTTATATTGTAAATTTGGTCTACTCATGGCCGCCACAAATTATATTTGAATTAGGTTTTTTTTACCCTTATAAACGGCGCTCAATTTGCATGGTCCAACAAATTTTGATATTTTACACCTCTTCAAGGTTTACCTTTGGAATCAATCATTGGATTTCACTCAAATGACACTATATTTGGCTCTTGGTTCTCAATTTAGCACTTTGAACTCATGAAACTTAGTATCTTTCTATAATATGCCCATTGTTCTACCCATTGAATTTTACTATGTTTTACCCACAAGCGAATAGTTTAAGATACCAACATTTAGCAATATAAGTTTTCTTTTCTAATTCAATAATAAGATGCACATTTGGAATAAACCCATTCCAAACTCCCATTGCATTTTAGTAATAAAATATGCATATTCAAAATTAATACCATTTCAAATTTCCTTTGCATTTTCATAAGGTACATTACATAATTTCATAATAACATTTTCTATTTACAATTTCTCAATAAGAATAGAGATACATGTTTACATACATAGCTTCCACGAGCTCAATGATATAGATATATAATTAGAATACAATGATCTAGATGTCCCAAATGTTGGTGCATACCTCCTAGATGTCCCCATTAAGTGGCGCTACATTCTAGGTATCCCCAAATTGGTATTACATCCTCAAATCCTGATTGCCAACTATATGGGGGAGAGCATCACTCAATTTCTTTTCTTCCATCCACAAACTTAATGCAGTACCTCACACATCAACCTAATTGGTAAGATGGCCCTACCCTTCGATGAAGAGATTGGTTTGGTAACCTCATAATACTGGCCTTCTTGAGCATAGTGTTGTGTCCTAAATATCTAGAGCTACCATACATTGGCTACAACCTACATGTATGACTTCCCTGCCTAGAATGCAATCATGGATCATAGTGAACTAATAGTGTAAATAGTGGTTACTTACACTACTTTGGCCAAATAATTCAACACCCAATACTTTGAGTGAAATTCATTTGTTCACCCACCCTTAGCTCGATTTGGTATTGACTATTCACAATCATAACACACATTCTATCTAAGGTGATGACATAATAAAATGTATAACTAGGTTACTCCATTAACCTGGGAATAACCACGTTAACTATACATGCACACATACTAATGACCAACTAGGTTACTCCCTTTCCCATGGATTATACAAACCCAAGGAATAACCTAATTAACTACCCTAGGTAATCATAACTTCACAACATTAATTGACTTCATTTCAAAAAGTATAATCTCATCAATAAATGACTTCAATTCAAAATTATGATCTCAATAACAAATCACCTCAATCAAAAGTATACTATCATCAATAAATTACCTCAATCAAAAGTATAATCTCATCAATAGATGACTCCATTCAAGATTTTAAACAACCATGAAGTGATTATAAACAAACTTAAACCATCTACATTCATTATGACTCAAGTATTCACATGTTTACAATGTTCACTACATTTGTATATAATTTGGAGGAAATTATTAACTTGTGAGGAGTTTTTGCTTCTGCACCCATAGTCCTTTTCATAATGTGGCTTTGGGTTGTTGGAACATGAGTCCTCTTCTAGAATTTCGTGAATAGGAATAGAATCTTAATCAAAAAATAAGAAAATAACATAATCATAAAATACATTTTTCAACCCTAATGTTGAATATTGATATAACAATCAAGTATACACCCTAACCCTAGGGAAAAGACTCTCTTCCTACTTCAAGGAGATATGAGTAATCAATTGAGTATAAATTATCATCATCACAACATATCAATGATGACATGTCTATCATGCCATCATTCTTGTTGTATTACTATCCTCCTTATCCACAAAGGTTTACCTAGCCTCATAGGCTAACAAATCAAGATAGCACTTCAACGTAATATTAATTCCCATACTTCACAATTCATTCAACATTCATATAGTCTTAAAAAACTAAGTATAGTTCCAATAACAACATGACCACTCAAAATCCAATATAGTATATATGTACATTCCAAATAAATAGGGTTTCACCAAAACAAGAATCTACCAAGAATCATGCAAGCTTATCCAAGCTAAGAAAGAAACTAAGTTCATAAAAGAAAGCTTAACATGCATTTAAAATCATCCTTTCCTCAAACAATGGCATTCATAGACAAATAACATGTCAACATAAAAGAATAGAGAAATAGAAATCAACATGCCTGGAATTATAGCTCCAACTAGTATTATTTCTTTCCAAGCTCAACTTCCTCAATCACGCTTGCTACTCCTAGTCTCAATGGATCCAAACTACAACATCTTCTCAAAGAACTCTCAAAAATTGAAAATTCATAAACAACTCTCTCTCACCAAAAACTCTCAAAAATATACTTGCACAAAAAACTACAACATCTAATGATGGATAAAGAAATCAAAATGAATAATTGTAACAAAGGGTAGAGATGATACCTCTATATATACTAAAATATGAGCATCTTAATGCTACAAATAAGCTATCAAATCTGCCACCTTCCTATTCCAAATGCATCGACTAGGCTCAAAAGTTGAGAGGTGGCTGCTTAAAACACTAGTTTGCAAACACAAATATAGTCCAACTTATTCGACAAGAATGAGTCACTCATATCTTGGTGACAACAATGATTTAAACTCAGAAAATGCAACATATAGGTTTTCTTATAGCAATAGAAGTCGACTACCTCATCCAACTCATGGTTGAGATCGAGTCTTGTGTTTAATAGAACGTTGTGCATTGGATTATAACGCAGAAAATAGACTTCTTTTAGTTCCCATTCTTTGCAAAATATGGCGCCACCATTCATACTTTATGCGCCTTATTCTTGGCGCAATTTTTAGACAAAGTCAACAATGTTTGAATCATCATTTGCTTATACTTTACACGCTGTTCATATGCCTTTTGACTTATTCCTCCATGCTCTATATGTGATGCATTTCACTTGCTTTTCCATGCTATATATATGCATTACATTTAATATCATACCGCTGTCATCAATACCCATTCATGCACTATCATCTGAACTATCCCATGCGCTTTATAAGCACAACCTTATATTTATATTATGATAGATTTTGTTTAAGCCAATGGCCTTTGCAAGGCCTACACTATATAGAAGCGCTTTGTTTACTTGTAAAAATTTCAATAAGCATTCGATATATATTATTATATGTATATATTCACGTTTATTAAATCATTACTCACCATTCAAATATGTATATATATATATATAAATATATTTTTGTATATTATTATATACGTCTATACGTATGTATACATTATTGATACATACATATATTCATATATTTTAATAAATATATATAATCATATATACATATACATATAATATTTACTATCCCTTATTAAATACAAATAATACATATTTTCATCGTTAGGCATATATATATACACATATCAATAAATGTATAAGCATGATTTCATGAAGAAGATCGTAAACTCAAAATAGAGATCAAGTGACATAAATCAAACCAAAAGAAACAACTATAACAATCAAAGATGATCAAACATTTATTCCAATTATTCCAAGACTAAGACCAAGGGTTTACTTACCAATTCATTGAACTAATTTGACTTGACTTAACCTGACTAGGATGTGAGTGTGTGATAGCTCAAATAAGCATTTTAGGGTTACCAAACCAAGTTCTTCTCTTGAGTGATACTCCCCCTCTCTTACTTAAGGCTCGACTCTTTCGTACATCCAACTTAGTGCATCACAAAGGTAGTTATTTGTTCACATGAAATTCATTTGCATCATCAAAGCATTAACGTATTCACATTGCAATACATATTCATTCATCACATTTTTCCATCAGTATAAAACATAATCATTCCTTCAAAAGCAATAACATCTTAATGCATATTTAAGTATTTCCTTCACCTATTAAACATATTAAATTCATGATTTACATTAATCATCATTTTTACTCATGAAGGTAAAAGTAACTTGGAAGAAAGAAAAAGGGTGTAACACACTTCCCCCCTTGTGAATAATTGTCCTTGATGATTTAATGTACTAAAACATACATATAAAGTCAAATAAAGGTTTTACTTCCAATTTCCTAAATCATGCAATAAGTAAATATCCAAATAATATTCCCTCATAGCATGACCCTTTGTAATCTTGTCCTTCTTGGACCTTGCACTGATTGAATCTACTAAATTTTTGGAAGAACTTGTGTGCTTCAAGCATACTTTCTCTCCAAAGAACTAGACATCATAATTATATTAGTAGCAACTTAATTTATGTACATCATAAGTACAATAATGATTGTATCCTATATTACACCTCTACCACAATGATTGGAGAAAACATGTTCTTATTGGTTAACACACAATTATCCTTAGTGTAACCCAAGTGGATTTTTTTTTGGGTGCATTGCGCACTACACCATGGGTCCCATCCTTCTCTTTGGTTTTTACATCATCAGATAACTCAAAAACTAAGACCGTCTATCATTGACAAAAACATCTACCTTAAGCATAATAGTATTGCCCTTGACTACTATCCATCTTAAGAATAATTTTTCTCCTTAGACACTTGTCAATCCTAAGCTTAATTTTACTACTTCTTAATTCAAGCTTTGTATCTACAAAGTTTCCTTGATCATTTTGATCTACTCTTCCATTTATGACAATATTTCCGGTCTAAGGCTATTCCTATTTCCTAGCTTATAGGATTTTATCCCTTCCTTCTATGTAATATTTCAAATGGATCAAATTCAATGACATAATTTATTGTAATAAAAGTATTCCACAAATCCTCCAAGATTTGATTTAATAATTTGAGCATACATTCGATTAATTTTTTCAACAAGGTGATCATGGTTTACATGAAACCTTAATGTTACTTGCGTGTCCCTATATGAGATAACCTTATCAAGAACATTAAGAAACTACTTTACATTTTTTTTTTGTTTAGGACTGATATCCTACAAATCATTTTTTTTCAATCAAATATTGGTTACCTTGGTGAGTCTATCCATCGTCACATTATGCCAGTTCCATCGACATAGAAGATCAAAACTATTGTAATGATCTACCACTTCCTCCCTAGAATTTCATGAGAGTATACAAGTCCTACCAGTGATGACATCCTGTCTTCATCCTCTAGCATACTAGACAACGGTTTGCTACATACCTTGCAACATCTTCTTTGTTTCCTCCTAGTTTATAGTGGTTTCTCATCAGACAAATAATTTTGTCATTCCACTGTCTCCTGAATATGACATCAATTTACCTCATTTCATTCTTTAATCTCCTAGAATTTGGTACATATGTTCTTTCTCCGATTCATAATAGTCCATCCTAAGTGAAACCTCTTCCATGGACTTATTCCACATTTGATTCTTGAAATATAATGATTAGATATTTTTGTAGAGATATAACTCCATCTTAGGCATCCATACCTTAGATTTATTTCATCCTTTAATCATTTCCAAAGTCATAGCCCAATTTTTAGCTCAATCTATCTCTTCTGATGAGCAATTATATTAGTTAATAATGATTCTCGTTAAATCATGCTAGTTTGATATTATCTTCCAAAAGACATCCAAAATTATACCAAGCACAAATGTTTCATGATAGCCCGAAATCATGAGTACATAAATCTTCCCTTTCCTTTTCCATAGGTGATAATATTGAATTTCATGATTAAGCATACTGCCTATCCTTTTTTAAAACATCAATGATAAGGGTGTGTACAAGAAATTGAGTCCACTTTTTGGCCAAAAAGTGGAAGTGCTTTCCTTGATTTTTCAGAATTTGTCATATTTGACCTTAAAATTTGAAGCACTTAGAGATGGAATCTTAAAAAAAGTCACAAATCATAAAATGTAGTACTCAGAGTCTAGTTTCCAAATATGTAATTTATTTTAATACCTAGATGATACAAATTGATTTTCAATAGGCGTTTCTAAAAACCACTGGTCACTTTTTTTTTTACCATACTATGCACGTGTACACCATCCATATTTTGAACTAAATAATCATTTTTTTCTAAATCGTTTTGGGAAAATATTTTTAACACACTGAGGAATGCTCTTGATTTTTTTTGTAATTTTTCATGATTTTTTTTTTGGTTAGTTTTTTATTGGTCATATTTGTTGTTTTGAAAAATTGTCGTGTATGTCACACATAAGATGACCTAAATTTATCATTTTTTTTTTCAAATTGAAAAGAATTGTTTGAAGTACACTTTCTTACAATTTGTTCTTCAAAAAATTATTTTAATAAAAAGTTATTAAAATACTAAAAAACCATGAATGGACGAGTTCCATTAACAAATAATTGAAAAATAGAAAAAATAATCAAATTGTATAAAAAATTACATATTTGGAATCTACAATGTCTCATCTATAATGGGTTTTAATTTCGTCAAAAAATTCTACAAAAAATGTCTTTAGATAAATGCTTAAAGTCACTATTTTCTTTTGACATTGACAGGACCTTCAAGTTGCAAGTCAAACTAGGTCTAAAACTTAGGTTCGGGTCCCCAATCCTTTTTTCCCAAACTGAAAAACAAAGCACAAACCTGACCAAAACTTCATATTTAAAAAAATAGGATCCCATTTCATAAAAAATATATTTTTTATGCTTTTACAAAATAGGATCTCATTTTGAAAAGTTGCCAAAAATGGAAAGTTTTCAAAATGGGATCCTGATTTTTAAAAAACAGGATCCTATTTTATTTTTAGGCTTGAGACCCCAAAGAAAAACGAGATCTCGATTGTTAAAAAATACGATCCCGATTCATTTTCTTGATTTTGGGATTTTTTCTAAGGCCGAAACTTCCACCTTAAGTGGACTCAACTTTGTGCTTTCACCCATAATAACAAGTTTATCTTTTTGAAACAAATACACATAGAATTGTGTTGTAAATATTTCTCTCATTAGTCAAAATATTTTAACCTTTCCAATATCTTTCGCTAATAATTCCAATACCTTAACCTTTAACTTCATCAACCTTGTTGTGGTCATTGTGTATGAGACTTCAATTAAAATGTTCTTTCAAAATGAAATACACCTTTTAACTTTGTTGAAAGGGGTACTTATTCGAGTCCATCTACTCTCCTTTCCCCCTTAGTGTTTCCAAGACATTAGATCATTTTTGAACTTCATGTAATCTTCTATTTCCTCTAATCTAATTGAAATATTTTAACATTTTCCTCATTGGCTTTGGATAGTTGTATGACTATTACTTGTCTTTCTTACCCTCCATGGTATACCTTAACTATACTTTTTGTTTCCAAAATTGGATTCATCATTTCCCTCTAGTCAATAGTTGGATCCACAATAATGAGATTTAATGAATAATCAACAACTTTTCCAGTTAAGAGATACTCTATTATTTCATTCCAATTCTCTTTTCCATGTATACTAATAGCCTTTTAACCATAGTAGAAGAATATCCCATATTTGCAAATCCCCTTTTATTGATGTGTTAAATGAGCTTGTCTAAGGATCCTCATGTCAAATGTGTCTTCACCTTAGTGAGTTGTTTCTTTTTCTAACCCATTCAGGTCTGCCAAGGGTTATCCTGCTTCCTGGATACCTCTCTAGTTGATTTTGATTCACAAAATGTTGACTTTCTACCTCAATTGAAGTTTCCAATTTTATGCTAACAATTAGTTATTTTTCCAATAAAGCATACTCATAGATTCATAGTATTCTTATTTAATCCAAAATCCTTGACTCTTTGCAACTACAGGTTACTATTAAAAAGAGGGTTCACTTTAGTTCTTTCTCACCCTCAAAGTCATTTCAACAATTTTTGTAGGGTGGAGGTACTCATCGGTAATCCCTCATAACCTTCCTACTGAACCTTGTTGCATAAATTTTACAATCTAACGGTGGCTCGTAAAGAGTTGTTGGTTTAGGAGTTTTTAACTCCATGGATGATTCTTTCCTAGTTCCAAATTTAGACAAATTTTCAGGAAACTTAACTTCCTTATTGTTTGCCTTGTTCTTTTCCCCTTGCCATCCTGGCATAAGAACTTTTCAACCATTATCAACTAATAATGTTCACATATTCTTACGTAATGAGATCATAGACTCTAGCGCTGAACTTGGTAGCTCTGATACCATGTGTAACATGCCCATTGTTCTACCCATTGAATTTTACTATGTTTTACCCACAAGTGAATAGTTTAAGATACCAACATTTTGCAATAAATTTTTTCTTTTCTAATTCAATGATAAGATGCACATTTGGAATAAACCCATTCCAAACTCCCACTACATTTCACTACTAATAAAAGATGCATATTCAAAATTAATCCCATTTCAAATTTCCTTTGCATTTTCATAAGGTACATTACATAATTTCATGATAACATTTCCCATTTACACTTTTTCAATAAGAATAGAGATACATGTTTACATAGCTTCCATAAGCTCAATGATAAAGATATACAATCATAATACAATGATCTAGATATCCCCAATGTTGGCGCATACCTCCTAGATGTCCCTATTAAGTGGCACTACATTCTAGGTGTCCCCAAACTGGCACTACATCCTCAAGTCCTAGCTGCCAACTGTATGAGGTAGAGCATCACTCAAGTGTTTTTTCACCATCCATGGACTTACTGCAGTGCCCCACACATCTACCTAATTGGTAAGATGGTCCTACCCTTTGACAAAGAGATTGGTTTGGTAACCTCATAATACTGGCCTTCCTGAGAATAGTGTTGTGTCCTACATATCTAGAGCTACCGTACATTGGATACAACCTACATCTATGACTTCCTTGCCTAGAATGCAATCATGGATCATAGTGAACTAGCAATGTAAACAATGGCTACTTACACTACTTTTGCCAAAGAATTCAACACCTAGTACTTTGAGTGCAAGTCATCTGTTCTCCCACCCTTAGCTCAATTTGGTATTGACCATTTACAATTATAACACACATTTTTTCTAATGTGATGACATAACAAAATGTATAACTAGGTTACTCCATTAGCCTAGGAATAACCAAGTTAACTATATGTGCACACATAAGTGTCTTGAATGTCTACTTTAGTGTGAGTTTGGAATGGGGTCATACTCTCACTAAAGTGGGGGCAAAATGTAGTGTAGGAAAAAGTAACCCTTTTTCACACTTAATTTACAAATGAATAATTAATAATAAAATGGACTTAATTGTGCCTTATTTAGGGTGTTGTAAAGATTTTCTTTACACTTTCACATTAATCTAGGGATTTATTAATTAATTGAGGTTAAATTAAGGTTAATTGGCCCCTTTAATTCAAATCAAATCCTAATTAATTTTATTTTCCAAGGGATAAATTCCAAAACTCTTAAATAATATTACACAACACTTAATTTTACAAGGAATGTGTCCTAGGATAGTGACCTAGGACCCATTCGCCACCTAGCGAATGGGTCCTCACTAGGTCCTAGGACCTCCTTTTGACATGACATTTCACATCCCCTGAAGTGTGTCCTAGTTAAGTATTCTAGGACCCATTCGCCCTATGGCGAATGGGTCCTGACTTAACTTAGGGCACCCCCCTTGGGATGTGTTTTTAGTAGTATTTTAATGATTTCAAATCCTAGATCTGATGTTGGCTTGTGTTATTTGAATTTCGGGATTTAATCTTAAGATAAGTATAAATACAAGGTTATTTCACTATGTTTTCACCTAGAATATTTATGCAAGCATCCTAAGATTTTGCAAGAGCATTATATAACATTCAAGGGAAAATTATTAAAGTTTATTGCAGCAATCAAGGATCATTTCTATGAATGGTGATCCTAGACCTACACAAACATGAAGAACAAACACATTATTAGTCCATTATGCAAGTTAGAAACATCATTCCCCATAAGATTCATTTGAAATATCAAGAACAAGAAATAAATTGAAGAACACGAACAAAAGCTATCTAATCTTGCTCAAAATAAACAAACTCTCAATCCCATGAGGGAATTGGTGCTATTTTGATGTGGAAAATAGCCCTTTCCCAATTTCTTGCAAGCTTGATGATAAATGATGAATATTTGGTGCTCCTTGATGAAATTTCTCCATAACCTAGCTATGAAATGATGAAAAATGGATGAAGATTGCTCAAAACAATGAATATGATAACTTTGAATAAGTTGTGCCTTGAATGCCTAAGATTGTGTATCCAAAATCAATAAGAGAGCCTTATGTTTATAGAAGATAATGATGGACGATGAGACAAAATAGATGAATGTGGGATAAAAGACCAACCAATAGCACAATGCCACTTGTCAACATGCTATTGAAGAGAGGTTGAGCACATTTTGATGAATGTGCAAATTAATGCTATTAGGTGGAAATTCAAAATTGGAGAGGTGACATGTTGGGGGGAGATTAAGGATGAATTAAATGCCACTTGGCTCAAGAAAAGGACATGTAAGAGGCCTTTAATGCCTTGTTGAATGGACAAATACTTTTGGGGGGAGATTTCAAATTTGAGGAATATTCCATCCCTTGATGCCTTTTTGAATGAAAAAGGAAGATTTATTAATTAATTAAATTGATTTTTATGAGCAAGTTGCAAAAGCTAGAGGATTTGAAGGATTAGGATTAGGATTAATCAAGATTTGATTAATTTAGATGAAGATTAGCTGATTTGACAATTTGATTTAGACTTTAGGATTTAAATAAATCAAAATGAGAGGAATAATGGATTTACACTTAATTAAATAAAGTTTGATTTTATTTAATTAAAGAGGATGATGTTAGATTAAATCAAATAAAGATTAATTTATTTAATTTAAAGGAGATGACTTTAGAGATTAATTAAATAAAATGAATTATTTAATTAAAAGAGGGACTATAGGATTAATTAAATAAAATTATTTATTTAATTAATAGGAGATAATGATTTAATTAGATAAAATCAATTTATTTAATTAAAAGAAAAAATATGATGAATTTAATCAAATAAAGATTATTTGATTAAATGGTTAGTAAAAGAGATGATTTAGGATGAACCAGTTTTAGTAAATCAAGATCAGGTGCACAAAATCAATCGATATATTTTACGTGTCTACAATTTCATCATGTCAAAGGCATAGTGCATCTGCATGTTGTTGAGCTAATATGTTGTAGCATTGGAGATCTTATTCAAGTATTATCTTATGTCAAGTTATATGATCAATATCTACATATGTTGAGGCCACTTCATGCAAGATTTCTGATTTGTACTCCAAGGTTCAATTGAGGATTGGTGAGTTGTGGCATTACATTGTTCATTCATCATTCCTTTATGCATTGTTTCATTTCAAGGTTTAATTACCAAAACGGAATTTGACAAAGGCAAATCCCTATTCCCTAACAATCAACATTTTTCTCCTCTTTGATGTGTGATTGCAGGTTTTAGGTTGAAGATCAAGTGGAGAGAAAAAAGTTGCAAAAGTTGTCAAAATTACAAAGTTGTCAAATTTGTCACCTTTCTTGCAAGATCATGGAAAGTCTTCTATAGAATTCATTTTCGACTTTCGAGAGTTGAAAACCTAGGATATGTGAGTGCAAACATTGAAGAACATAAAACAAAAAATGATTTTCCAAAACTCTAGTAGGGACCCATTTGCCACCGGGTGAATGAGTCCTCAGTGAGTCTTGAAAAATCACTTTCTGCAATAGGGACACATCATTTAACCCTCTTAAAACCTGCCTTTTGATTACTATATTGGTTAGGTTTGATTTCTGATTATTAATTGCACATTATAACCCTCATAATTGAATGAAACAACAATAACAAAAATTAGGTGTACCCATTTGTTAACTCATTTCAGGTCACCTCTTTTTCTTTGTTTCAATTACATTAGTCATATTTTGATTGATTATGAAACTTGATATTTTACTATGGAGAAACAATGTCTCACTCTTGTTTTCACAACACAAAAGTTACAACATTATTTTCTCCATGCCGAAACCCATGTAATTGTAAAGTGTGATCTTCTTAAAATTTTATTTACTAGGATCGACCTTTCGGGAAGGTTGGAGAAATGGCTAATGTTTCTCTCTAAGTTCAACATCAAGTTCGTAACACAAAAGGAAATTAAAGGACAAGTTGTTGTTAATCAATTGATGCAAGCTCCCTTATCCCACTCCTCTAATTTTGATTTATTTTGGGATGGAAATATCTTTGCATTGGATCATGAACCTATGTGGGAGATGTATTTCAATGGATCAAGATGTCAAACCGACTTTGGGGTAGGTGTGGTTTTAATTTCACCCAAAGGGAAGTCGGTTACTCTACCCTTTCGATTAGAATTTTATTGCACAAATAACATTGTTGGGTACAAAGCCCTTATTACTGACTTACATGTTGCGATGGCATTAAACATTAAACATTAAACATATTCACATTCATGGTGATTCTAAACTTATTGTAAACCAAATCGTATGAATGTATCAAGCTAAGAAGAATAAGCAATCTTAGTATTAGGATTTGGCTTTATCCTTACTTGATCACTTCTCCTCTTTCACAATAGATAGTTTCCCTAGGAGAGAAAATTGCCACATAGATACAATGGTGAGTGCAACCTTCCTTGTACCCTTAGATGATGGTGTAGAAGAGTACCACTTTATGGTTTGGATTATTTTCTCTACTACTATCTCAGATCTACTTGAACCTGATTGTCTTGTGTACGCTCACATAGACTTGGGGGAATGGTATTCTCACTTTTATAATTATCTGAAGACTAGAAATTTTCCTAATGATACGACTAAAAACACTCGCACTCGAATATGAAAAATCTCAACCCGATATATTATCTTGTCTAGTGTTCTTTATAAAAATCCTATAATGGTCTTCTTCTTCGGTGTCTCACTAAGGCTGAAATACTCCTTTCCCTTTAAGAAGCTCATTCAGGCTCTGGGGGTGGACATTTAAGTGGTAAATACTTAGTGCATAAATTGGTTCACATGGGATATTATTGGAAAACAATGGAGAAAGACTCCATTTCCTTTGTCAAGAAATGTCCTCAATGTAACACAACAATATCATCTGAGCTCCTACATAAGAGCTTCACAATTATACCTCTCCTTGGCCATTTGCAAAATGGGGGTTGGATATTATTGGAAAGATATCACCTCCTTCTAAATGATATACCTTCAATATTATAGCTACAAATTACTTCACAAAATGGGTTGAAGTTATTCCAATTTAATCCACTAATGTTGAAGCAATCTGTAGCTTTCTTCTAAACAATATCATTGCTCACTTTGGATTGCCTTCTACCCTTCTTTTTGACAATGGTACATCATTTAAGAACAAAGTGGTGAAGCAATTCCTAGAAAAAAATGATATTCAACATAGATTTTTCACACCATAATATCCTCAATCTAATGGCCAAGCTAAAGCGTCTAATAAAACTCTTGGGTTGATCCTTCAAAAATAGTGAATAAACATGATAAAGATTGGCATACTCATTTGACTTACACCTTGTGGGCCTATCACATGAGTGTTCATATGACTATTGGTACAACATCATACAACCTCATGTATAGTCTCAAGGCTATCATGCCTTTAGAGTTGGAAATTTCATCTTTGCAAGTTTCCCTTAATTAAGGGTTAATTGATGATGACACTTATAGTGTTGAATGTTTAAATTAGCTTGAGTTGCTCAATGAGCACGGATTATAGGCCCTCAAACATCTCCAAGCTTACTAAAGATCCATTTTTAAACATTATAATCAAGGTGTTCTTTCTCGTACTTTCAAGGTAGGTGAACTCGTTCTCTATGAGAATTAGAGGAATGTAAATGTGCCACCTGATCAAAAGGGGGAAATTCAACCCTAATTAGTTAGTTCATTACATAATCATCTCTGTGTATGGTTCTGGTGCATATGGACTATCATCTATGGATGTTACGCCTCTAAAGAACCGATCAATGCAATGCATCTTCTTTGATACTATGCATAGGGTCTATGTGGCATGTGCATGACACTCATTTCTCCTCGGGGATCATCGTTTGTTATGCTATGAAATTTATTCATTAACACATTATCTCTTTAATTTATGCTATGATGTAAATAGGTGTACGCAATTAATTTCTTTAATTAGGAATTTTATATACAAGTGTTATTATTATTCTATATGTCTGTGCATTATGTTTTATTAAGTATTTTGGTTAGGTAATTAGATCATCATTATATTTAATTAAGCATACATTTAATATATGTTTATTAAATAATGATAGAATCTAATCTAATAATACATCCATAAACATATATCCATCACATAATCATACATGAAACAAAAGTACACATAAAGAACACCACAATACTGATAAAAAATATCATATATATATCAAAAATGCCATGTACATGTATCACATCATTGTGTCAAAATGTGGTGTCTATATATCTGTATATGAATCTATACATCAATAATGCTATATATACATAAAAAATGATATGGTCTACAAAAATTTGGATCTTAGCCCCCAGATGCATGGTTCCTTGAGCCCTCTAGCATTGGCGGTGGAGGAGGTTGGATCGATGCATAATAATGTGATCGATGTGACTACAACACAAACATGCTCCACGAATATAGTCCTCAGATCTCTCCTTTGAGCTTTGTTGCATCCTCTCACAATTGCATGACACACTCTTGAAGTGAGGCCTCCTACTCCTAGGCTTGTCCCAACTCCTCTTTAAGTTTCCTCACTTGAGGATCAACGGGTGCCGCCCCTACCTTCTCACCAAGGTCATCGACCTGGCTCTATAGGGCATCATGTTACCTCTTGATACTCTCAACTCATGTCACGACCCATTCTCACTCAGATAAGGCGATCAAAATATTTGCCACTCGCTGGTCTCTCTTCCTTGTCATGTTAACCAGCTCTGCGGCTCGTTGGACTTCCTCCACTTTTGTCTACTTGTATGTCATCCTGAGACGTACTATAGGATAAAATAATGAGGCATGGTGTCCCACTATTTTTGGCATATAGGTGTCCAAAACTTCCCCCAGATATAGATGGCTGGGACAGCCTTTGCTATGCATTATCAAAAGAAATCCAATCACTCTTGTGTGAACATTGTAATCATAAAGCAAGTGGTTGATGCCAAAAACAAATCATTAAGATATACATGTATATATAAGAAACTACAATGAAATATCATACACCATGCGCGTACTTGGATCCCCAACTTGCTAGTGTGAGGGTAGAGCTCTACTGCTAGATGTGATGCTTGATCTTGTTGCTTCTACAAAGGGAGGCATGACCGTCTAGGTTGTAGGTGGTGTCGAGGAGATAGGTGTCATGGGCATTGGTTATGCCACCCATTATCACTACTTTGTTCTCTATTGTGCACTACTCACCTCTGCCTCATCACCCTCATTTCCACCATTAGGGCCCTTACCTCCTGAACCCTACACACCATCATCGCCCATGAGGACACCTGATGGGAAAATTGAGGTTGGACTTGCTGTCAATCACCAGTTAACAAATCCGACTATGATGTCAGAATCATTAGTTGGAAGGGCCTTAGGTTGGTTATTATCATTGATTCATCATTGCTAAGTGTAGCATACATGATCGTTGGGTGAGGCTAATCTCCTGCTTGAGTTGTGCTCCTATGCGACTGTATATACATGGGAGCTGGCGGGGGAATGTCATGTACCTTCCCAAAATGACATGTGACTTGGTGCTAGTAAAATGAGACTATAATATGATCTAACTGTCCAACTAGGATTCAATTGTGCTACATCCTACACAAGTTCCTCTTGTCAGATGAACAGGTCCCTGCCTGCCTATAAGGGCTGTTAAAAGGCATAAGACAACTGCGAGGGGGGGTGAATCAATTGTCTCCAAAATCAATGACAATTCTTGAACACTTATCAACTTCAAATCCACTTAATTTTGTTATTAAGTATGAATATGAAATGCAAATAAAAAAAAGAAATAATAACATAGAAAACACTAGATTTATGTGGAAAACCTAATAAGGGAAAAACCACAATGAGGATTAGCTCACAGTATAAAGTAGTTCCAAAACTAAATACAAAAGACTCATTGCCCATAATAAGACTCACTATTTGGATACAAAATCTCACTGCTTACAAAGAGGACTCACTGTCCAAGCAAGGAGGCTCATTGACTACAAAAGGATTAAAAAAAAAAGTGGCTTCATAGCCAGAATGAACTGGTAAGAGTGCACCTAATAAGTGCTAATTCAGTTCCAGTGATGCTCAATAAACTAACTTAACACACTTCATCATCTTTGCACTTCTTCACATTTGCAACTTCACAACACACCACACACAACAATCTTCAAACCTTTCCAACATATATATGATTCATCCGCAAACATCAACTAGGTCGGCCTAAATAGATGCAATCTTTATTCACCAAAAGGCTAACTGTCAGCTCCAAGTATTTACCAAAATATTTCCAAATGTAATTCAACCATTCAACACGCTAGATTATGTCGAAATGGACCTAAAATAGGTCACACATATATCCGCAACATAAATAATCCATTACAATATCAACTATACATTAGGTCGGCTAGAGATAGACCTAATAACAAAATGCAATCAATAGAATAATGCCAACTCGCCATACAAACACATGAGCACACAAGATTATGAAAATACAACCTTTCAACCTCCATAAACCATTTCCCAAAATTGCAAGTAGCAACAATCAACCACAGAGGATTGCAGACCAAAATGCCAATGCCAATTTGTGTTTCAACTAGTCAACACTATTCCAAGCAACATTGTGATACTCATGACTTCTGATATAAAGATAAGCACCATCTGCAATCACGAACATAGATATAGATATATGTAGTGAACACCATATATAAACCATAGGGATATAATCTTATCTATACTGTATATGCAGATCAAAATACCAAGGATGTAAATTGTTCTTCATACTGGTTCAGAGTACCAGATCAAACTAATCAACTCAAACAACATGGTGACATCAATGACAACACAAAACTGTATAACAAGATGATCTTCATTCTTCCAACAATCTCCCCCTTTGTCATTGATGGCAACATGTGCCAAAATTTACAAACCTTCCTATCACAACATTCTCTTCCCCTATCACTAGTAATCTTTGCCCCTTTGACATCAAGGAAAAAGGGCAACCAAAAAAAAGGATGTAAACATATGTACACGGTGACAATGCATCTACAAAGGAATTCTAACTCCCCATTTCGAACATTCAAGTGAAAATAATGCTTTTTACATGAAATTTTTTCTTGTACCTTTCTCTTATGGTCGAAAGAATCCTCTTCCAAGGAAACACTGTTGAACCCATTCTTGCACTCATACTGTCCAATAAAGGCAACATCGTAAATGAGGATGTCTGGTCTAAAGACAAACATTGTCGTTCACAATCTTCTACATCAGAAAGAATTCTAGAGAGATGATCTAACCAAACCTCAACAATCTCTTTAACCAACCAATTTTTTTTAACCAGGTCTTCTATCTCTGAGCAATCAAAAACTCTACTTGCAATTCATCAACTATTATTCTTGTTTTCCATTTTTTTCTTTGAAGAAATCAAAACTCTTCCCAATATTATTTATTTCAGATTCAATGGCTTCAATTTTGCTTCTAAAATTATCAACTACTGTAGGCCATTAGAGACAATACCTTTAGATGTCAGATATTTCCTTAATGCATTCTCTTGTTTCATTAATGTGTTTGGATAACTTTTTTTTAGATTTGGAACATCTTATCTCAATCATAGCTTCGAACTTATGTCCTTCAGGTCCTTCCAACAAGATTCTTTCTTCAATAACTTCTACTAGGTCATCCGGTAAAGAGTCAGACACATCTGAAACCGCAATACCATTTTTGAGCAAATAATCAATCAACACATCATGAATTTTAAGTCTCTTGATCAGAGAGAAAACACACCACATTTCACCAAGCTTCTTCATATCACCTTTATCTAACATCATCCAAAAGTACTCTGGATCAAATTCAGATTCAGGTAGAGATTCTTCTTCATTCTTCTTTTCTTTCGAGATAGAGATGACATCTTTTGTGATTTTTTTCTCCTTTTATATTTTGGAGGGGAACCACCAATAACAACTTCCAACTCTTTCTTACTAGAAGAGGATCCCTCTTCAAATTGACTAGATACTAATACAATAGAGCACATATTCTTCTGTAGGGATGAGAAATAGATTTTACATACACTTGCTTTATCTTCCATACATTCCAAATACCTATAAACTTGTTTTTTGACAGGGATTCCATAATCCCACTTAACATTATCTCTTCCCAGTAGCGAACTAAGAAAGTAAAATACCAAACATGTGAGTAGAGACCCAAACCAGAAAGGATAACCCTCGACCAAGGGAATTCTGACATTCTCAATTAGGTTTTCCAAAATTAGGCTACACAAATCAAACATCTTGTTTTCCTTCACCATCATGTGTGTAAGATATACAACAATAGACAAAGTAGAACCTTCATGATTTCTAAAGTAGATTTTATAAGAGATGTTGTAAGCAACATACCTTATTGCAGGATCGACAATGGTATTTATTAGTAGGGCTCGAGGATCTTAGTCGACGCTAGTAAGTTCCTCCATGTCTCTGCATTTTAGAGTTTTCTTCCCAAGGAGGTCACCAACACTACAAAAACCAGTAATAGCTTCAATTTCCTCCGTGATCGGATAGGGTTTGTCCAAAATAATGCTACCATCCTTGAATTGACTTGACAGGAACAAAATAGATTCTTTATTTGTAAACCAAGGAAATCCTCCACATAAATCCATACCCATGGTTTTTACGTTCTACAATTCATTTGTCTTCAACCCTAGTTCCATTTCCTTCATCTTCTGATGATTGAATTCTTCCAATTCAACACCCTTCAACCTCAGCAGAATATCGTTGCTTGATCCTCTATCCATCATTGCACTTATCTTCTTCAAACCCTTTCTTTCTCAACAAAAATTCTTGTTTTTCCCTTTCTTTGTAGATTGGGAGAGATGCTTTTGAAAAATTTCATCTTTTATTATAATGATTTCTCCAGATTTCCTTAGAATCACTCCAAATCACTTCCATTTACCCTTGATCTGCACTAATTAGCTTTGTGTCCAAACTTGTTACATGTATAGAAGTAGCCATTAAAATATTGATTCATTCTTCCTCCATTAAACCTATTCATCATCACTCGACTAATCATCCTCACCTGAGATCTACATTCAGTAGCTTTTATGTCCAAATTTCTTGCATGCAAACATTGTATAGAGAAGGAACTAGTATATTGGTTTATTTTACTTCTACACTTTGTTGCCTTGTGACCAAATTTATTACATGTAAAGCAAACACCATTGAAAGATGGGTACCTTTGAGCATTTGGTTGTCTGATAGGTGGTCTTCTAGCAAAGTTTCTTGGATTCCTTTTATCTTGAGTCTTTTGATTATCCACAGGATTTTGCACAGCCTTAGAACTTTCTCCTATTTCATTTCCCAAGCCACCTTTGTCTTTAGAAGGTTTCTATCCCGCAATAAACTCTTCAAGTTTGGTGGAGCTTATCTTGAAATTATCTTCATAGAGTTTTGCTTTCTCCAGATCTGCTTTTAGGTTCACCACTTCTTGTTCAAGCTCAGTGCATACATCAGTCTTGCTTTGCACCATAGTATTCATACATTCTTCAATTCTTTCTTTCCTCTACTAGCACCTTCAACCTTAATTTTTCATTTGTTTTACTGATTGATCACTTTCTTAAAATTATTTTGCTTATTTTTCCTTTTTTTTTTCACTCTTCAAGTTTCTCCAGCATGCATACATCAGTCTTGCTTTGCACCATAGTATTCATACATTCTTCAATTCTTTTCTTTTCCTCTACTAGCACCTTCAATCCGGTAATTTCTTCATTTGCTTGTTTCAATTGATCACTCACTTTCCTATGTATTTCCTTGAATTTCTTCAATTTCTCTTTCAATTTCTAGACACATTCATTTGCCTCATCAAGATTTTCTTTCAAATCTCTATTTTCACTTTCAACCTTGTCAAGATCTTCAAGCGCAGCCCGAAGATCATCTTTATCATCCATTTTGTTCAATCTTCAGGATCTTCCTCAAGCTTAGGCTTCTCTAGAGGAACCAAGCTCTGATACCAATTGTTAAAAGGTGCAAGACAACTGAGAGGGGGGGGGGTTGAATCAGTTGTCTCCAAAATCAATCACAATTCTTGAACACTTATCAACTTCAAATCCACTTAATTTTGTTATTAAGTATGAATATGAAATTCAAATAATAGAAAGCAATAATAACATAGAAAACACCAGATTTACGTGGAAAACCTAATAAGGGAAAAACCATGGTGAGGATTAGCTCATAGTATAAAGTAGTTCCAAGACCGAATACAAAAGGCTCACTGCCAAAGGGCTCACTACCCAGAATAGGAATCACTGTTTGGATACAAAAGATCACTGCTTACAAAGAGGACTCACTATCCAAGAAAGAGTCTCACTACCTACAAAATCATTACAAAACAAAAGTGGCTTCACATCCAAAATGAACTGGTAAAAGTGCACCTAACAAGTGTTGATTCAGTTTTGGTGATGCTCAATAAACTAACATAACACACTTCATAATCTTTGTACTTCTTCACATTCACAACTTCACAACACACCACACACAACAATCTTCAAACCTGTCCAACATGTATATGATTCATCCACAAACATCAATTAGGTTAGCCTAAATAGATGTAATATTTATTCACCAAAAAGGCTAACTACTGGCTCCAAGTATTTACCAGAATCTTTCCAAAAGTAATTCAACCATTCAACACACTACATTATGTCGGTATGGACCTAAAATAGGTCACACATATAGCCGCAACAAAAATAACTCCATTACAATATCAACTATACATTAGGTCATCCATAGATAGACCTAATAACAAAATGCAATCAACAGAATAATGCCAACTCATGATACAAGCACATGAGCACACAAGATTACGAAAATACAACCTTTCATCTCCATAAACCATTTCCCAAAACTGCAAGAAGCAACAATCAACCACGGAGGATTGCATACCAAAATACCAATTCCAGTCTATGTTTCAACTAGTCAACACTATTCCAAGTAACATTGTGATACTCATAACTTCTGATATAAAGATACACACCCGCTACAATTAGGAACATAGATATAGATATATGTAGTGAACACCATAAATAAATCGCAAGGATAAATCTTACCTATACTATATATGTAGATAAAAATACCAGAGGATGTAAATTGGTTCTTCATACCAGTTCAAAGTACCAGATCAAACTAATAAACTCAAATAACATGGTGACATCAATGACAACACAAAACTGTATAACAAGATGATCTTCTTCATTCTTCCAACAAGGGTGACATCTAATGTATTGCACTCATAATGTATCTAGCTGTATTCTCCAAAACTATAAATCACCATATTGCTAATGATGTACTAGGGGATACACATACGCTCAAGGTGTCTTGTGCGATAGGCCTTGGGGGTACCCAATTGACCTCATGCAATAGATATACTCAAATTCCCACACTTTGAGACACACACATATGGTGAGGCTGTGACACTCGTAGTGGACATAAAGCTCGAGGTTGTGGTAGAGATGCACGGGAATGCTCTGACCCCAGGCATATACTGTCCCTCTCTCCTCCATTGCGTAAATGCAATAGATGAGGCCCTCATGAAGGTTCGAGGTTCACCCAGCCATCGTGACTCACAACACAATAGTCACAATCATAACTCGACGCACCAATGGCATCGCCACTTGCCCTTGCTTGAGCCAGTGCACGTAGATGTGGCCCATCACATCCTTTGAGATCACTTGACCAAGGCAATACTATTGTGTAGCCTGGGCCATCTTTCCCTCCTCGTAGGATACCCACTCCCCATGGATGGGTAGGCCCATGATGCAATAGACGTCCTACAACGTCATCTTCATACCCCTTTTTGAGAGATGGAAAGTTGATGTATCAACATCCCATCAGTCCATTGAGGCTATGAGCATGGGTGTATGAAATATGATCTTTGGCATGATGTACACCTACCAGAGTGCGACTTGCTATATAAAGTTGTAATCAACACCGATATCATTGTTGTGGCCTCACAACAATGTTAGAATTGAGCCACCAACATGCTCATGTATCTTGGGCCACTCTTGCAAAAACATAAAGTCTCATGTCAACACATTTTGTATCATGAAAAATATTCTAACACTACATCATCATAAACTTTAAAAATTCTCCTAAGTCTACCTCTAAGACTACAACGTGTTGCATAGACATCTGTGCAACATTCTAGAGTCCGACGCTGAACAACATTCGACGAAAACATGCTGGCTAGACACCCATGCAACTGAAGGATGCTAATGTACCATCACGATGAAAACATGTTAGTTGAATTCCTTTATACCAAATGGATGCCTATGCTACTTGGGAAACCCAAAATTTTAAAAAGTTGACATAAATGATAAGATGGGTGGAGAATTTTTGTGGACCTCATCAGGTGGATCGCCCCTCGCCATGATAGTGTGAAGTTGGTTGATCCACAAAGCTACGTAGTCACATCTAAAAGGAATTTTGCTGAAAATTCTTGAAAAGTCAATAAAGTCCTTACTATGAATAGTGAAAATGATCCTTCCATGGGCCCACCTGAGACATATATAAGCCATTTTTGCCTATTTTTTACAATGAAAATGTTTCTTCCATCCTTCCTATTTTCACCCCACCTAGCTAGGGACAAAAATAGGAGCGGGAATATACTCACTTGTTCATCATATTTTTCTTCTGAATCATTGAAATTTTCTTAAGTATTCTTCTCATTGTGGTGGCTTCTTCCAATTTTTGAAACTTACCCGATTTTGAGATTTGCAGAATGAAACTTCACGTCAAGCATTGTAGTTTCTCACTAAGCTGGAACGTTGGGGGAATCATCAATATTGACTTGCTCGACCTCTATAGTCATCCTTTTTCACACAAATATATAAAATTTTCAAAATTTAATTTCACATATATGTCTTCTTTTTTATTAAGAGGGGTAAACACTTTTTAACCTAGAGTGGTGAGGTCACAAACGGGGGGCCTCATACCCAATATAAATTCTCCACAATTACACCCCAATGGGGTTTGAACCTTGATGGAAAGAATAAAAACACAACACCTTAACCATCACACCATGAGGGAAAATACAGTTGTTGACCTAATATCCCCTAATACTAGATTTGGGTGCTTATTGGGGAAAATAATATCTTTTAATAAATTATTTTGGAATATTTTGTTAGATAGTATTCAAAGAAACATCTCCAAGCATACTTTACTACACTCAGGAAATAATCACTACTAATGTATCACTAGAATAAGCACTAACACCACCTAAAGAGATTTTAATATGAATCAGACTTTGTAATATAATTATTATTTGGTCTATAAATCCCAAAAATTTGTGGGTCTTCTAATATTAACTATATTATATGTGACCGACGGATTAGTATGGGCTGACTACACTTGATTCATGAAGAATCAAAGAATATCCATGCCACTAAACGCCAATCCGATATAGATCATTCAATTTAAACTAAACTAAGCATTTATCAAAACTAACATGCTAAACTATGAAATCTTTTAAAATTCCTACTCTAATCCATTGAAACTTATCCTATCGAGGGAGTTGTATCACACTAATGTGGAATGATGACCATTTCCCAATCCCAGGGATAATAAGCTTGTTTCAATCAATTTTATTGAAGAAAACTGATGAAACCATTGTGAGATGCGTGTTGAAACATGATTTAAAGTTGAATGATCCTGATGCAAGCTATTTTAACATGATTTTATGCTTAGATGATCCATATGGGTGTATACAAAACTATTCTAAATGAAGTTTAACCTAAAAAGATTAAAACCCTAATTGATAAACAAGCTACATATATGCATCTATGTTACCATGGAAGCCATTAACGGAAGCTAAGATAATTAATGCAAGTATTTAATCTAAAATGATATTAAGAAAATGCTAAAAATGAGTGTGAGTGCGAGTGATTTCAATAGCATGAGTTTTCTCTAAAAAAGATGGATCCCTTTGTCTCCAAATAGTGATCTATTTATAAGAGAGAAAATGAGAAATGGAGGGTTGAGATAAAAAATGTTAATCAACTTTCAAGGATGGAAGAAGTTGGAGGCATGGATCATGGATTCTCATAAACAAATGAGAATCAATGATGAGATTTAATCAAGGGTTCTCCTTTGTCCAAATAAACACACTTTCAACTTGCACAAGAGGTCACAAGTTAATTTGCACAAGAGGTCACAAGTTAACTTGCTTAAGAAGTCAAGTAAGTTTGTTAGAAAAGGAATATTTCCCTTTTTCAAATGAGTGAGGAGAGAGAATATTCTTTGCAATATTCTCATGGGTGAGGGAAAATAGACAATTAGTAAAATTAAACAAAGTTTAATTTTGCGAAAGAGAAAGGAGCATGGAATATTCCTTTTGGAGGAATGTGCAAAGGAGGATAATTCCCTTGGAATATTCCTTTGTAAGTGGGGGGAAATTAGATTAATTAGTAATTGATAATTAAACAAAGGTTTAATTATACAATTAGGGGAATTAGATGATTTTCATTAAATAAAGTGATTTAATGAAAGGGGGAAAGTGAAATGACATTTAATTAAATAACTTAAGGTTATTTAATTAAATAAGAGGACCTAGGGATTTAAATTAAATAACTTGATTTATTTAATTTAATGAGATGAAATGTTAGCATGAAAGGGGGTGAATTAACCCAATTAAATTAATAAGGTTAATATATGCAAATGACATAATTAATTAATTAGCTAGGCTAATTTAATTGATTAAGTGAAAAGAGGATGGGTTTTAGGAGGAAATAATGTTAGTATACCTGATTCAAGTGCATGATATCATTTAAGAAATTTTTCAGTGTCTACATTTTGTGCCTCTTTGAAGTGAGGTACCTGTTACGTTGGTTCAAAGACTAATGCCCTTTGGATAAGAAACTGTTGCCTAAATCAAAAAATATATATATATATATTTCTTTAATTTTTTACGCTAGTCTTTAGTGGAAGGAATAAGCTGGTTCCTTGCCCCCTCAAGAAATCGGGCAAAAAAATTGAATTTTGGGTTGATTTCTCGACAAAGGTTAAAATGTTTCCCAAGGGGTCCAAAAAGGCTCTGGGATGCAAAAAATGCCAAAACACAAAAAATGATGCAAAATAAGCTTCAATTTGGAAAGATTGGTGAAAATGGTGAAAAACCTATCTTCATGGTTAAATTAGGGAAAAATACCCTAATTTACAAGCATAAATAGGTGAGGAAGGGTCACTTTCAATTCATTTGTGCATTCACACCTTAGAGAATTCTTGCATTTGATCTCTGACCCTTCGAAAAAATGGTGCAACGAGTGCTCCCACGACACATTTTTGATTGGGTTTTCAAGTACCAGATGCCTCCAGGCACAGGACCACCAGTATGTGATTCAAAACTTGATATGAATTTTGAATTTTAAGCGTATTTATTGCATTTTGAAATTTGAATTTTGGCGGCATCGCTATATAGCGATGCTATGTTTAGAACTGGTGATGCTATTTTGATTTATAGCGATGCATATGTAAATAGCGATGTAGTTCACGATTTGAAATTAGGGTTTCAGATTCCAAATTACGACGTAGGTGTAAATAGCGACGCACCTTGTGATTTGGAATTTAGGATTAGGGTTTTCCAAGTTCAAATAGCAACACATGTGCAATTAGCGACACATTTTGCGATTTGCAATTTGAATGCTTCCAGTGTCACTATTTGGAATTTGAGTTATAGCGACGCTATTGTAAATAGCGGTGCTTTTGTCATTTTGGAGGATAAAAACTCCAAACTTAGCCATTTTTTGTGAATTTTGATGTCATGCACTTCATGGGTGCAGGAAGTTATCCAGCCTTTGATGTCTTGTGAGCATCGACCGGCAATTTTATCCAGACTTGGTGTTTTTTTTGAGTTACAATAGGAGCACCTGAGAGAGATTGGTTTGTGGTACGTTGCATACATGCCTATCATTCAGACCCATTTGGCGATGATGACAGCTATGCAAGTGATGGCATAGTGAGACCTCATTGTTCACCTACCTACTGATGAGGCGAAAGTGACGCTAGAGGATGTATGGCAGATTTTACGATTAACGATACATGGAGAGCATGTGATCTATGATACTGATGCCAATTGTGATGCTTTCCATGAGGTTCTTGACCAGGAGTCCATTGTATTGTTCAACTCCCAGATAGACCTTGAGATGTACAAAGGTTGGGCATCGACCTTTAGATTGATTATTGTGGCAGTGATCTCAGGTTTGGTTGCTCCAAATCAACAGAGTAGAGGATTCAGTCCAGGATGGGGGTTGGCTTGGCACAAGATTCTCTTTAGGAGGACCCAATTTGTATGGGGCTAGTGATGTTGGCCTCTGTATACCCTGATATGCATGACTTTGTTTACTATGATGGGAGAGTGATTGATACAGGGGTCACCCTTCATATTTGGGCATGGGAGCACATTTTCGTGCTTCGACCTATTGTTCATATGGAAAATTTGGAGCCAAATGATCTAGTTGTTTGGAGATACAAGGGTGCTATCACATTACAACACACAAGGCAGCTCGACATTGCTTACTGGCATCAAGTGATTGACAATATGAAAGTATTCAGATGGTGACCATGGCTTCAGATGTCAACATGGTACGATGATGTTCATCAACTGTTCTTTGCTCAAAAGAACCGATATATGTAGGGTCAAGAGCACATGATTATCAAGAGGTACCTATCTGATAGGGTTTCTAGATAGTTTGGTGAGAGGAAGAATAGGCTTGATGATTAGTATATTGTTATTTTTTCTAGGTTTGCACAAGAGATAGCATGGGAATATATGATCCCAGCCCACAAAGTTATTGAGGGCTTTAGACATTTGGTTGCTAGGCCATGGACCTATGATTAGGGATAGACAGATGCACAAACTACACCTACATATGATGCATAGTTCATACCCCCTCCCTGACTTACAAATATAGTAGGTATACCTCCACGAGGGAGGCTGAGAGGGAGGGGCATAGGCAGGGGTAGAGGACAACTAGATGATGGGCAGGGCAGAGGATAGGGCAGATGTCTAGATGGCATGGGCAAAGGATAGGATGGTCAGGATGGCCAACATCATGATGGATAGGTCCCCGGTGCACCACCATTGCACCAACAACCTCCTTAACAACCACCTATACAACAACAACCACCACAACAACCACCACCGGGGCCAGATCCCTGCGATGCACATATACAACAGTTACAGTAGTAGTTGCAAGTGGTTACTTGACAATAGATATTGGAAATCACTACTAAGAGAGACTAGGATTGGAAGTAGGTACAAGCGTTGATAGTTGAGAGGGACCAAGAGTGGTAGCTTAGATACACCGTTGATATGTAGTTGGAAAAGGAGGTCAGGCGACACCAACAGTTGGAGGCCATGACAACTACAACACAGGGACAAATATTTTATGCCCATTTATACAGAGAGGCCATCACCGAGGCACCCTATTATCACATGCACTATCATCAGGATGTCCCTACGGTGATTAGGAAGCCAAATTACTCACAAATGAGTTCATCAAAACACCAAAAATGATCTAGATTATATATTCGCTTGACCCATAACATCAATTAGGTCATCCTAATTAGATGTATCATTGAAAATATACAAAATAGGACTTGTAGGCTCAAAATCCTTCCACACATGTCTCCTGCCAAGATTCAAATCAAAAAACAATTTGAAGTAGATCAACATGGACCTATAATATCTCCCACATAACTTCACAATACTTAAATAAGCTTCACATACCTTCAAACCTATTAGGTCAGCACTATAAGAGACCTAATGCAAAAAAATTCCAAATGTATACCCATATTTGGACATGTGTACCTCAAAACATCATGCCAACAAGAATTCACACTTATTTGATAGATCTGTCAACACTTCCACAACTCCGCAAAGCCAAAAACCAATCCGTGGAGAAGTGCGGATTCTCCAACTCATATGCACAAAATTGGAAAACACCTGTAACTGACAAGCCGAACTTCTGTTACTCATAACTTTCACACCAAAAGCCAAAACAAGATGGAATCCTGGAATTAGATGCTTATTTCAACCAACAATATTATACTAGAACCATAAATAAAAACTTCAATAGCGAACCAATGCGGACCCAATTACCAAATCCCTTGTACACATAATCACTAGTATTAACACTTAGTCAATTTTCATCATAGAATTCTTCACCAAATTAAACCTTCTTGCAAAATTGTCTTATGCAAACATCCTAAAACATGTTTAGAGCCAATCAAAATGATCTTCACCATGATCTCCAAAGCAAGATATAATGTCGACATCAATGACAACACTGCAATGCATAACAATATATCTTGTGCTTATCCCACATGATCATGTTTCCAACAACAACATCATTGACAAACTCCTCATTCTTCCAACAATCCCCCCTTTTTCATTGATGGCAACATGCCTAAACATCTCCAAAATATTCTCCCCCTTTGAAATCAAGGGAAAAGGTTGCATACAAAAACTATTCTAACACATACCAAATCTCCCCATGAGAAATATATACATATGTACAAACTGAAAAGTTGAATTGACTCCCCCTAAGTTATGTACAAAAGCAAAAGCAAAAACGTTTACTAGAAACCACTCTATATAATCGACATATGTACAAAGAATTTGAAACTAAAAAATGGAAATCCATAAAGACTAAGGAATATTGTCAATTGGAGGAAGTTGACTCTTGGAACTTTTGTACATGTGTCTTCTAGGCTTGTTTACCTTGTTCCCAAAACATCTTTGCTATCCCAAGAATTCAGCATTATGTCTCTAGCTCCATTAGAATTTCTTCTTCTTCTTTTAGAGTGCTAGGTACCAGATTGATTTGTGTAACTTTGTTAGCACTCAAAAGGGCACTTGAAACATATATGAATTTAGAATTTACCAAGTCCCTTATGTTTCCAAATTAAAAAATGATTTCTCCTTTTGGGCCTGCAACTGGAAGAATCTCTCATGCAAATATTCTATTGCTATTCTTGTGTTTCCAATCATGTCATGTGCTAGATCATAGGCACTAGAAGTGTTGTTGATTTGAGACTCAATTAAGTCCATTTCACTCTTGATACTTTGTGTGGCTCTAGGCCACTTCATAAAATACTGGATTAGAGCCTTTGCCTCACCCATACAATATTTTGCACTCTTGAGGTTTTCTTGAAACTTTTTGTGTGCAAGGGAACACTTCTCAATTATCTCCAACATCTTCTTGTCATTTATCTTCTTTTCAACCTCATTTTTAACTTATCCCTTAAGACCAACAACATTTCTTTAAAATACTCAATTAATAATTTCAAATTCTCCATACCAGAAAGTGAAGCGTCAATGTTTGCACTAGGTATGGCCTCTTGAAGAGCCTTTACATCTTCATACATTAGCTCTCCACTCTTTTATGGGACTCTATAATATACTTTCAAGAAAATGCATGGAATACATCTCCCAATTGAAGCCTGCAGAGTGGGGAAATCTTATCAAGGCCCACATTCCCCTATTGGATAGATAATTGTAGTAGTTGGGCTTATACAACAGGCTAGAAATTGAGCTACATGCTTAGTAAGTTCTTTAAGGAATCTCCAAAGGTCCCAGAAGATTCATCAGAAGCCTTTGTAGTCTTCGCAGTCTTTTCCTTCAGTTCATTTTCCCCATTCTTTCTAGAGCTCACTAGCATTCTTGCTTCTATTTTTGTATCTCTTGATGCATCCTCATCATCCTTCTCATTATTTTCTTGGTCACAACTCTAATTTCCTTCATCCTTATTTACATTTTCTTCACCAACATACTTGTTTGTGGTATCCAAAGGAACTATCTCTAGTTTTCCTTGTGTATCTTCAACATTCTCTTCAGGTACCAGAGGAGGAGAGGTATCCTCTTTTGTTGTATCTTAACTGGTGGTGTTCTCTTTCTCAACATTCTTCTCAGCCTCTTCATCTTCCTTTGTCATTTCTTCTACTTCTGGAAGAACATTATCTTGTACATATCCTTCATCTGTTGCATGCTCATGTTGAGTAGGATTTTTTATGCATTCCCGAGTCATTCCACACTTTTGTGCTATGTCTACAATCTTGTCAATTATCTCCTTCTGGAGCCTTTCAACCTCACTTTTGTCTCTTCCCATAAGGGTAGTCACCCTTTGCTTTGTTCTGAATTTTTTGTTGTACAACTCAACCAATGTAGCTTTATTTTCCTCTGAGAGAGGATCACCAATCTTCTTCAATGCATACTTTTATTTTTGCTTCTTCTTCTATTGCTTCTTTCCTTCTCTTCACCAAGACATTCCATAGCTCCACAGGAATTTGGTTTTCAATATTCTTCATGCCAAATTTTAAAACAAAAATATACTTAATGATAGCTTCTACAATGGTGGCCTTATCCACCTCATTTGTTTTATCGAAGCATAGTTTTGCTAACATTTCATGC
>VDFB02186883.1:0-15800 GCA_007258455.2 Sequoia sempervirens
ACAATAAACTTCGTAACAAATTTCCTCAACAAACAACCATTATTGCACTCACACACATGTTGAGAAGTGGTTGCAAAATATCTTCCCACCACTTCTCAGCAATCTTCAATTTTCAATTTGCATGCAATTAAATTATTTAATTTAAATTTACAACCACTATTCAAATCTCATGCATTTAATTTTTTATTAATTCTCTAATTTTCAAATACAAAAATAATTTACAAATCAAATTCCATTTTCACAAATAATAATTTTTAATTAAAATAATTCTATTTGCACACAATTTTAATGTAATTTAATTTAATTTATTTATTTATTTAATTAAATAAATTTAATCTTTTAAGATCAAACTATTTAACCAAATAAGCTAATTAATTAATTAAATAATAAGCAACTAATTTTCTTGAACATTTAAAAATTTATTTAAATAACAATAATTAAAGCACAAGAAACTATCATTAAAATTTAACCAAGTTTACCTTTCAAACAATTTATCCAAACAGAAAAGATTACAAAACAATCCTATGACTCTGAACCAAAGCGAATGATGTACAAAATAGGGTTTGGGCAGTACAGGATAAACCAAACTACTATCTCTAGATCAAGCATTATCCAGATTTGAGTCTTGACCTTCGGACACGAGTACCTAGGTGGAATTAGGTGTCATGTACACGCAAATCACCGCAACCAAACAAATACGCGAGCAGCACAAATATATATATAAAGCATTAAGCGAAGCTGCGTCGCGGAGAAAATCCCTTGGATATCCGCGGGGCACTTTCATATGGCGAGTGATGCGATTCAGTTCTCCACACCAATACACTTCACAGCAAACTGACGAAAATAAATAACTGTTAGTCCATCATAAACATGTACATAGCAATAACAACTGAAAATAAAACATCTAAACTATATCCAATCATCAATACGAAGATTCAATAATCACCAAACATGTATCATGATGTCACAGAATAAATCCACTATCACTCAAAACCAGCGATCAAAATATCCAAACAAGGTATCATAATCTAACAGTTTTATGATTTTAATAAAATTTCAGGGTCACAGTGTTTATATTGGATACAACGGACCTACACCTGCTTATTACTCCACTACATCTACCATTGAGGTATGCAACTAGTAAACAATTATAAATTTATCATATGTTAATAACATTATTATATGAATGGTATTCTAATATCTGATTTTGGATGTTGAATAGGCTAATATTGGAGGTTTCATAGGAACACATCCTAGTGCCAGTGGAGTTAGACAAAAGTTCACACAAGTAATAGAATAAAGAGTTTAAATAAAGAGTTATACTTAATAGATTTGTGTAGCTTATATTCATATCATTGATTACATTGCATTGTACATCTTTCAAACTCAAAGCATTACTTCACATTCCATAACTAATAACTAGATTTTGATAGATGATACAATTTCAAAGCTACAATATAGTTATTTAGAAAGTCAACATAAGCAGTGATGTAATTACTTCACATATAGCATAAGTAATAACTAGGAGAAGTTGTCAATTGCATTTTATTTTCATGGCATTCCATGAGACCTCTTTATATTGAGGCATTTTTTGAAACAATTCACTGCCTTGTCTATGCTATGGATGCTTGGAAGAAATATATGAAAGACTAATAGTAAGCAATATAATAGACAAGGCAATGAGTTTTTTGCAAAAAATCCTCTAAGAAATGTGGTCTCATGGTGATTTCCATCACCATGAGACCCAATTTCTTTGAGCCATTTTTTTAAACAGCTCACTACCTTTTCTATGCTACTACATTTTCGATACATTTCTACCAAAGAATTTTATCAAACAATTCACTTCCTTGCTGCTATGGCTAAAATCCTAAAAAAAGGTGCTTTCCAACAAACTATAGGTTCTTGGAAAAAAATCTATCAAAGAATAATAGTAAGCAATAGCATAGAAAAGGTAGTGAGTAGTTTGAAAAATAACTTGAAGAAATATGGTCTCATGGTGATGGAATGCCATTCCATCACCATGAGACCACATTTCTTAGAGGCATTTTTTCAAACAACTCGCCACCTTTTCTATGCTACCACATTTTCCATACATGTCTACCAAATAATTTTATCAAACTACTTGAACTTACTTGATGATATGGCTAAAAGCCTAAAAAAGGTGCTTTCCAACAAACTATGGATGCTTGAAAAAAATCTATCAAAGCATAATAGTAAGCAATAACATAGACAAGGCAGTGAGTAGTTTGAAAAAATGCCTCAAAGAAATGCGGTCTCATGGTGATGGAATGCCATTCCATCACCATGAAACCACATTTCTTTGAGGAATTTTTTCAAACAACTTACCTTTTCTATACCACATTTTGGTATACATGTTCACTCAAATTCCTTTATCAAACTACTCACTTCCATTGCTATGGCTAAAATCCTAAAAATAGGTAAGCTTTCCAACAAACCATGGATGCTTGGAAAAATCCATCAAAGCATAATAGTAAGCAATATCATAGTCATGGTAGTGAGTTACTTGAAAATGGCTTGAATGTGGTCTCATGGGTGATGGAATGACATGACACATTTGTTTGTAATGGAATTCCATCACCATGAGACCCCATTTCTTTGAGGCATTTTTTTAAACAATTCATTGCCTTCTTTATGCTACCATGGTTATCATACATGTCTACCAAAGTATTTTATCAAGTAGTTCACCGCCTTGCTGCTATGGATAAAATCCTAAAAATAAGTCCTTTCGAACAAGCTATGGATAGGGAAAATAGTACGCATGATAGTCAAAAATATATAGTTTAATAAGTACTCAAAATTTTGTTCATTATCTCATACATTATAAGCCATGACATGCATCACCATTGTAGTTTTCATGATTGAATAATTTGTTGTTTTACTTTTAGATGTTGGAAGTGGATACACCTCCAAATGTTCATAGGGCAATGGAACTTGGTGTTTCGTCTGCTATAGACTCTTCAATTCCCCTCATGGAGGTATGAGGTAGATTACTAAATTTCAATTTACATTTGTTGTTATAGTTGTTAATTAGTGAAAAAGCAAACCATTATTAATTTATAGTTTAATTTATCTTTGGATGGTTTCTACAAGGATTCAACACGCCTCAACATGGGAATTTGCATATTTCCCTTGAGGAGAGTGATCATCAGATGGCGGTAAGTGATTATTTTGTTAAATATATCAATTTTTATAATGTAATTTCTATATATTAATGTCGTTACTTGTTATTGTAACAGGTAAGGCTTGACCAAGAACTAAACCCTAGGAGGAGCACCAAGAGAACTCCTCAAACTCAAAATAAATGAGTGACAAAACTATTGCCATTTGATCAACAAGCAAAGGGAAAGAGTTTATTTCAAGAGCATGGAGAGCAATGACTTTTGATTCTAGAGCCCTTTGTTGTATGCCTATATGTCATTTTTTGTATATATTTTGTATTGCATATATTTGACATTGTATGCCTATATGACATTCTTCCCTCCACTATACTGATAAAATCCAATTTGTCCAATAGATATGAGTTACGGTATTCAAGTGTATGAATTTTATAGTTACATGTATAATTTGGTGGACTTATTTGTATCCCAATGTATACCTTCCTAGGACTTTATATGTTTTCATAGTGTTGTCTCAGGTCCATGCATATACTTTGTATTAATTCTATGGATTACCATGTATTTTGTGTGTATACTCAAGATTTTACGTGGTATTTGAGTACTTCACTTCCTTTATTCAATGCATGTTTGACCATTCATGTATACTTATTAATTGGTTAGTCTTAGCATTGATCATTGTTGTCCTTCATGGTTTGTCTTGAATATTTATTGATTGATGCTAAACAAATTTATTAGTTGATTCTAAACAACTCCAATATTTCTAGGAATACTAGTAGAGTTACAAATCACAAAATTCACACAAATTGAAAAGAAAAGACTAATTGTAAATCAATATTCCATCAAATGCTTTTATCTAAAAGAAAAACATCGCTTTCAATTATACTTCCTATGAGATGTCATAAAAGATTCCAAGATATTTAATCTTTGACTGAACAACCTAATTAAGCAAATGATACAATCTTCAATAACACTTGCAAAACATAATATTCATAGTAGATGATGAGTAGCTAACTTCAAGACATTATCATACAAACATTTATCTTGAATAGTCTTTAAACATTATAGAATAACTTACCAACATAGAATGAATTGTTATGTTCTGATCCATCACCATAAACACGTCGAAAGATGTATATGTCAACTTTTTGCAATATTATTTCCTATATAAGAAATGGACTTGGGAGAAAGCTTTATAATTTATAATCAAAATAAGAAATGGACTTGGGTGAAAAATTTATTTATCACACCAAATAATAAATGTACGTGATAGCATCACTTGTTTCTCTTAGACTCCAATTTTCAAGCATAGCAAATCATTCCAAATGAAAATGACAAAATGCTTCACAACCTAAGTTGTTAATTGAGGAAAAATAAAATGTTTCCAAGTTACACCATTGTACACATTTACAATTGGTTGTATATTATTGTGAGGGAAAGGATGATAATTGAAAAATTTCTTGCACTTGCTAGACTTGAGGATGATCATATGCTTTTGGTGTGGAAAACTTAGACTTCTCAACTGTCGTGTGAATGTTTCTCTTTTTTATTGTTTTGCATGCCATCATAAGAGATTGACTCAGTTGAACGTAGCTCAAAGTGATTCAAAAATTTTGGGTGGAAAAGAGGACCATGCCTAGCATTAATGTACCCATCCAGATGTTTTGGAATAATCTATTTGGTCACGCGAATTGTAGAATGGAAGTTGCACCACTTTGCAACTTTACATAGCTTGCATTTGACACTTTTTCCATCAAGTGAAAACTAGACACTATGAGAAAATGACTCCAAGATAACAAAAATTGAGAGAGATTATTGTAGAGGGGCCTAATGTGATCCCATAGACTTAGATGAAAAGTTCACAAGCATCACGGTTTCAGAGTAGTAGCCCGTCAAAGATTGCTGCCCTTTTGCACTTTGGAGTCTTAAGGGATCAAGCTGGTTGAATGTAGCTTGGAGTGATTTGGCGTGTTTGGGTGTGAAAGAGGACCATGCATAATTTAAATGTACCCATATGGATGCATTGGAATAGTCCGTTTGGTCACACGAGTTTCAGAATGAAAGTTGCACTACTTTGCAACTTTACAATGCTTGCATTTGACACTTTTTCCATCAAGTGAAAATTGGACACCACAAAAAAATGACTCCAAGATAACAAAAATTGAGATAGGTTATTGTATAGGGGCCCAATACAATCTTGTAGGCTCAGAAAAAGAGTTCATAAGCATCACAATTTCTGAGTAGTAGCCCGTCAAAGATTGTTGCCCTTTTGCACTTTGGACCCTTAAAGGATGAGCCGGTTGGATGTAGCTCAAGATGATTTGGCGTGTTTGGGTGTGAAAGAGGACCATCATAGAATAAACCTACCCATTCAGACATGTTGGAACAATCTGTTTGCTCACATGAGTTGCAAAACAAAAGTTGCACCACTTTGCAACTTTACACTACTTGCATTTGACACTTTTTCCATCAAGTGAAAACTTGACGCCACGAGAAAAAAATTATGAGATAACAAAAACTGAGAGAGGTTATTGTAGAGGGGCCCAACGCAATCACATAGTCTCAAATGGAGAGTTTGTAAGCATCAATATTTCAGGTAGTACTATCAAAGATTGTTTCTCTTTTGGCACTTTGACCTTGGCGATCGAAGCCTATTGACCGTGAAGCCTGAAAATTTGATGTGTTGGGGTGCTAAAGAGGCCCATTCTAGATTAAACGCTCTAATCCGGGGACATGTAATGGAATAGAACGCAGCTGGTCATTAATGAAAGGTAAAATAAAATTTGCACCACTTTGCAACTTTACACCGCTTTACTTGACATTTTTCCCATCAAGGAAAACTGACACTAGGGGAAATCCACTCGAGATAAAAAATTGAGATGGTTATCAGAGGGGCCCAAAATGTAAATAACAACATAGGACAGGGATGAGAGTCAGGGCATCACAATTTTGATCAGAAGGCTGTGATTTATGTCTTTGCACTTCTAGGACCCTTATGGGATCAAGTCGGTTGAACGAGTTCGTAACCATTTGACATGTTTTGGTGTGAAAGATAACCATGACAGCATAAATGTACCTCCATGTTTGAACAACTGGTTTGGTCACATGGATAAAATGAAAGCAAAACACTTTGCCAACTTTACACTACTTGCATTTGACACTTTTTCCATTAAGTGAAAACTGGGCACTATGGGAAAATGACTTCGAGATAACAAAGACTGAGAGAGGTTATTGTAGAGGAGGCCAACATGATCCCGTAAGCTCAGATGGAGAGTTCATAAGCATAAAGCTTTCTAAGTAGTAGCCCGTCAAATATTGCTGCCCTTTTGCACTTTGAACCCTTAAGGGATCAAGCTAGTTGAATGTAGCTCAGAGTGATTCAATGTGTTTGGGTATGAAAGAAGACCATTTCTAGCATAAACGTACCCATACAAACACACTAAAATAGTATTTTTGGTCACACAAGTTGCAGAATGAAAGTTCCACAATTTTGTAACTTTACACTACTTGCAATTGACACTTTTCCATCAAGTGAATATTGGACACCACAAGAAAAAAAATCCAAGATAACAAAAACCGAGAGAGTTTATTGTAGAGGGGCCCAATGCGATCCAATAGGCTTGGACAAAGAGTTCGTAAGCATCATGGTTTCCGAGTAATATCCAGTCAAAGATTGCAACCATTTTGCACTTTGGACCCTTAAGGGATCAAGCTGGTTGAACGAAGTTCAGACTGATTTGGCTTGTTTGGGTGCAAAAGAAGACCATGCCTAGTGTAAACGTACCCATCTAGACATGTTGGAATAGTTTGTTTGATCACATAAGTTGCAAAACGAAAGTTGCACCACTTTGTAACTTTACACTGCTTGCAATTGACACTTTTTCTATCAAGTCAAAAATGGACACTACGGAAAAATGACTCCGAGATAAAAAAAAAATAGAGAGAGGTTCTTGTAGAGGTGCTCATATGACCCTGATTCTCGTAATAAAATTCCATAACTAACATGGTATTCGGGTAACAGGCCGTCAAAGATTGTTTCCCTTTTGCAATTTGGACTATTAAGGGATTACGTTGCTTGAATTACAAATGTTTGAGAGCAGCAATAAATTTCAATATTTGAGTAAATCTCATTAAAAGTGTTTATTTCAATAGACTATATGCTATATTGATGTTGATATATAATCATTAGTTATCGGTTTTACAAATGAATTTTATAATAAATTAGTCAATTGTTAGTTATAATAGATGTCCCAGTAACAATTGTCTAATATGCTTCATACAACATTCTGAAATCCAAGTGCTTGTACTTGTAGGCACAATGCTTTCTCAAAACTATCAAGTGGTAATACAAAATCATGAGAAAAAAATCAAACTATATGAATTCCAACACCCAACTTAAATCAAGTATTGAATCAATGTGCCCCATTTTAATGCACAAAAACTCAACTTATAAGATTCTCTCATAATAACCAAAAATACGATTCAAGGATGCCTTAGGTACTCAATTCTCACAGATCTTTTACAATGTCACTCATACATTTGAGATTTTCTTATAATGTCTACATCATAGGTGCTCATGATGACGTTAACTTCAAATGAATAACTTGAAATTCCCTCGCTAAGCTTCACACACTCTTTTATAATGGCTTCAAATCAAAGTTGAGATTTGTCAAGATCATCAAAATAAGGATGTTGCATTGCTTTTTTGGTTGAGATTCTCTTGGATGACTCATAAATCAACATTTTCTGCAAGGAGACACCAATCAATTTTTAGTATTTTACTTACAAATAGGAAAAGTAAAAGAATAAAAAGAAAAAACATCCAAAATGTAAATAAAATTATAAGAGAGGGGGACTACTGCATGCAAGACCCTAGGTCACATAGGGTTAAGATGTGAGAGGCTTCCCAACTTACCCTAACCAAGGTAACGTTAGGGAAATGGCAGAGATAACGAGGACCAGAGCCTCTGGGCCATACAGTGTAGACCAGTAACATAGGAAGGCTATAGTTTCTTTGTCCACTACACCGGAAGCTCTTTGTCCTAGGATTAGGGTGGTCTCCTGGATGTCAATGGCGGGTCGGCAATCAGAGGACTAAAATATATGACAAGGTCAAACCAACAAAAACTAGCTAACAACCCAACTGACTAACTAAAGGGCCAAAATGACATGATTAATTAAATGAAATACTCTCTAATATTATAAAATAAATATGCAAGAGTAAAGAGAGCAAGGAGGATCTCACCAAGGAATTCATTTTCTAGTTGATCCTTTGAGAAGCATGTACTCCTACACACAAAACTAGAGGAGAATGTTGGGTGGTTGTATAGGGGTCTACCTTAGTCAGACCCCCGTTTAGGTGTTCCCACCTCCATGGACAACCAAAGAAACAAGATAAAGGAAACAATATAGTAAAGAGCACAAAACCACTACAAAATAGTATAGTTCTAACTCAACCAAATGATAGAGGAGAGGAGAAGGAAGCTTACCACCTCCACCAAGAGCACTCAAAGCTGCTTGGGCGAGAAAAAGAGAGGAACTCAAGCCTTTGTTGCAATGGCATGGTCCCATACTTGCTCTATCGACGTGATGGAGTGTTGCTTTGGCTACAATGGAATGCAATAATGTTGCTTGAAGCTTGAAGTGGATGCAAAATAGTGTGTTGAAGCTTGTGAATGAAGTGTCTAAGATGTGAAGAGGATGTGAAGAGATGAAAGGCTTATTGAAGGGATGGATATGAAGAGAAGATGGAGAAAAAGACCCATATTCGGGTCAGCCAGCCAAAGGGGGCGTTACAACTTGACTCCCAATGAGAAGTGTAACGCCTCTGTAGGTTCAGCCACAAGAATCTACTAAGGACGTAAGTGTGTCATGCAAAATTTTGTGCACCACATGGGCATCCCCCACGGAAAAACCTCCACCAATGCTCAAAGCATGCACCAAGTGGGATGCAAGTAGCGGGTTTAGGTGAAATTAAGCCTCTGAACTTGGTTTTCTAAGGTGGATAAAGGAAAAAAGGGGATTTGCACATTGGGTGCAAATTCACTCTTATACATTTTCCCCCCACTTTAGTGATGACGAATACTGATGAGTGCTCAGTAAAGTAGATCAAGAAAGAGTAAGGTTAGAAATGTATACCTGAATTATCGAGGAAGCAGACTGTGATCTGGCGAACCTGAAGGTGCAGGGAAAGCAAAGGACTTCATAGTTGCTTGGAACTGTGAAGTTAGAAAAAAAAAAGTGCCTTACAAGCCCATGGACCTGCAAGGAGGCAACCCCCAAGATCTCTCACATGAAGGAATCCCCATGAAGTAAGCACCTTAGAGGCTTGCAGACCTACAAGGAAGGTGTCCTCCAAGATCTCTCACATGAAGGAAACCGAGAAAGCACCTTATAGACCCACAGACCTACAAGGAAGGTGTCCTACAAGATCTCTCACATGAAGGAAACCGAGAAAGCGCCTTATAGACTCATAGACCTACAAGGAAGGTGCCTTCCAAGATCTCTTGCATGAAGGAAACCCAAAGGAAGTAGACTTTGCAGAGTCAAGAAGCGGCCAAGTAGGAAAATAAGCAGACAATCACGTAGATCGTCGATGATTCATAAGTCTTTCAAAGGGGTCCACTTAAGGGACGGGTTGTTTGAAAGGTGAGGTCTAGTCAGGCTGCCCCCAAGCTAGACACAAAAAGGGAATGGAATAGGTCTAGTCAGGCTACCCCTAGGCTAGATGTGAATGAATCCATTCGAGGTAGAGACTTTCAAAGGAGGGTCCCTTGGGAACCCACCTTGAGGAAAGGGGGGTCCACTCAAGGGACACATAGTTCGAAAGATAATGTTCTTCTTAGAGTGATCCATCATCAAGGAATTCTTTCCAAAGATGTTCACTTCATCAAGGAATTCGAAAGGAAGGATGTTCCCCCATGCTAGGGGAAGATTTAAAGTTGTTCCTAGTTCGGAGGAAGGTCTTCAAGTCCTTTCTTTACAAACCCGTGATGAAGGAAACACGTTCCGTTAGGGTTCTAAGTTGAGAATGTGATTCTAAGGAAATTTTTGTGAAGATTTTCGAGAAAAGATTCATTGGAAATGAATGTATTTTCTAAAAATTGAAATGTGAAAGAAAGGCATAGTCACACATGAAAGGGACAACTCAAGCAAAGAAGAGAAAAAGGTAAAGAAAGAAAAAAGAGAGAAAACACAAAAAAAGGGCACATGGGGATCTAGTTTAGTGGGGTTAGATCTGTCTGAGTTCATTTAAATAATAGGTAACCATGGTGCAAGGTGAAAGATCATCAATCCCCAACTAGATAAGGAAGAATACATGAGAAGACAAAGTAAAATAAAAAATTGGGTCAACATGGAAGGGAAACCTAAATGCTCCCATCGCTTTGCATCATCCCTAATTTAGCAAAAATCAAGCACAAACATGGAAGAATGATGATACAAATAGAAGAAGGTTTACGACACAAAAACCACACCTATATTCAAGCACCAATGGGGGTGACGAGGGTCATCCAGGAACACATATCATGAGCACGGGAGAACACAAAACATGCACACACACACACACAAGATCAAGAAAAAAGGAGCCTCCTCTTAACATTGATTGGCCAAGAGGTCATTTGCTTCCCAATCTAAATCCTCATAAGGGGAAGGAGGATGAGCATACAATGGTAGGATGTTAAGAGGAGGAGCATCCAACCCTCCCGCAAGAAGGGCTAAGGAAGAGGGATCCTCGAGGTCCTCTCCACGCGAGCTCTTGTGGAGTCAAGGTTAGGGATTTCAAGAAGATTGCTAAGAAGGCTGAGACCTCATCCATGGAATTAAACATGCACCCCACATGAGCACCATGTATAATTTCAATGGATAGGATAGGTTGTACCTAAAATTCACTGCTGAGCTCACCGAATGACTTGAGAGCATTGAGGAACTTAGGGGAAGTTGGGATTGGTTCTGTTATTAGGACAAAACAAGTCAATGTGGGGCTGCTGTGCAAAGAAGGAAGACTCCTCTTACATCCTTCATTTCTGGAGGGACCATCCTCCACCTCCTGTTTTGTCAAAGGAGATAAACTCCCCACGGACAAGGCCAAAGGCATAGAGGAAGAGGAGGAAAGAACCACATCAAATACAACTGAAGTATTAATCATATCCACGAGCTTCGAGAAAGGTTGGATATCTAGAATGAACATCAAGAAAGGAAGCTCCACCAAAGGAGTGATGAACAATTGTACCCATTTAGGGTTAGGCATATTCATACTCGCAACGAAAGCTAGAAGGAGTATGGAGCCAGATTGAAGGGAAGCAGAAGGAAGGGAGGAAGAAGACACTAGAGGAGGACCTGAAGCAGGGGCGGTAATTTCTTCCTCATTCTTTTGTGAGGCGACCTGCTCAGCCAAGAGAGCTTTTCGTCGGTGCTTGTGTTCGTGCACAAGGTGGTTTCTACGACTCTTGGAGTTAGAGGCTGAAGGTTGTGAAGGAATAGGAGGCTCTTGCTCAATAATAGGAACGCCTGCTATGGCCGTTTCTAGCAGAGGGATAGGTTCCTACATGGGAGTAGGAGGAATAGGCAAGGGAGTGATAGGAGGAGTCGAATCAAGAGCCTTGGAAATGAGCCTCTTTCTACTCACTGCCTTAGGAGTAGGAGTAGTAGGAGGCTGCATGTTGAATTCTCTATGAGAAACTTTCTTTCTGTCGTATAAATAATACCACGATCTGGGTATTCATTAGGGAGGTCCACGATCCTGAGCTTGGGCCTACACTCAGGAAGAATCATCGGACTTAGTGGGTAGCCACTAGACTGGCTCATCCAATACTCTTCTCAAGAAGGGGGAGAGGACGAGGTAGACTGAGAGGAGATAGCCTTCTCCTTGCCTTTATAGGAAGGAGAGGGAGCTGGCGTGGACTTCTCCTTCCCTTTTGGGGAAGGAATAGTAGTTAGTGCGGGTTTCTTCTTCTCTTCTCAGGAAGAGGAGGATACCAATTGTTCTATCACGGGAAGGGTAAGCTTTGGCTCCCTCTTGCCCCTAGTTTTATACTTCACATAATTCTTGTAAAGTAGGTCTATTCTCAAAGGAAGCCGACTGACCAGGGAGGGCCAAAGTGATCCAACGAATATTGACCATGGGACACCAAGGGCTGGTGACCATATTAACATAGGCCTCAGGTTTGGTAACAAAATCAATGGGATTAATAATCATGTTAGCGGAGTGTGAAAGAAATGGATCTGTGTATATCTGTAATTCACTATTAGCCTTTGCCACTGATTTGTTAGCATTCAATTTACTCCCATCGAGATGAATCGTACCTTCCTCGATGTGGTCTTGTATTTCATGATGTAGCTACATACATCATTCTATAACATGTCCATTGACATGATGGTATTGACAATAGGTGCTCCCATCATACCAATTAGGGTAGAGTTCTTTAATAGGATTAGGAGTCGGTAAAGTTACGATCCTATCCTTCAACAGTTTTTGTAAGATGGAAGTATAATATTTGGATAACTTTGTGAACTTCTGGTTGCATTTGAGGTCGTTGTCATTAGCAACAACTACTACATTCACAATGGATTTACCTTCCCCAAAGATTGATACGATGGACTTCCCCTCAGAATGGGAGTATGAGTAGGATCCCCCAAACTGAGCAACCATTTGTTGGTATTCTTGTAAGGTTGCACACAAGTGTGTGAAAGAAGGGTATTTCATAAGGGAAAACTTCTCTTTCCAAGGCCTTTGTAAGTTCCCTATGAAAACCTTCTACACATTAGAATTGGGCAGCTGATACAAGATCTATGATAGGAGTGCTTGATAGCGCGCTATGAAATCAATGATCTTTTCATTATCTCCTTGTTTACACCAAATGAGATCTGAAAAGGTCATCTTTGAGCCAATGTTTGCTTGGAACTGTCTAAGGAATTAGTTTACAAGTTGATCAAATGAGAAAATAGAGTTGTTAGGCAAGGAACAATACCACTCGAGTGTTGTATCCTTGAGAGATCAAGGAAAAAATTTAGCCATCAACGCATCGTGATGGAAGAAGTTAGTGCAAAGGGTGTTAAAGGCAGACACATGTGTCTATAGATCTCCCTTACCACCAAAATTCTCAAATTTATGGATCTCCATTCCTTGAGGGAAAGGAGTGTTCAAGATGGAAACCGACAATAGGCTATGTCAGAAGAAGGGCTGGAAGATAGGTTGGGCAGAGGCTTGGGAAAGGCTCACCAACTAGCTCTGCATCTTACCCATATTCTAAAGGAGAGTGTTCAGAATAGGGTCATTAGAAGATAGAGGGCCAGAGGGACCTCCTCCGGAACCACCGCCAAGGCCTCCTCGAGAGCCACCACTGGTGTGACCTCCACCAAAACCACCACTAGAGCTACCACCACTAGTAGGGCCTCCACCGGAACCACCACCGTGACCTCCATCAATCCCTCCTCCACTGGCACTGCCTCTGCTACTAAACCCACCACTACTACCAAAGCCTCCACCACTCATCTTGCTAAAGCATCCACCACTAGAGGTGATAGGAGGGGTGAAGCTAAATCCCAAGGGGACTCTATTTATTTTGATAAGTTTGAGTTGTTCAAAAGGGATGCTAATATAAGGGACTGCATCGGCCATATAGATGGATGTGGGAGGCATTGATACTCTTAACTATCCTTCATGTTCTTCGAAAGTGACTCCTTGTGCGAAGCTAGGCTTGTTTGAAGGAGCACATGCTTCGGTGAGAGAAAGGAGGCTAGTAATAATTTCAATGCCTGTTTGATCTTTACACATCATATGTTTTAGTTCACTAACAACCCAAGTGGCTCTGTCCATCTTTGGGTTTCTTTCCAAGTGGTTTTCTAAATTTCCCAATCCCTTAGTAAGGGTGGCAATGTATTTTGTAGGAATTTGAATGGCCTCATGCTCATCCACTGATGATGGAATAGGAGACGCAGGGGGAGTGGGAACGTAATCGGTTTCGTTAATGAATCCCATCTCGTTCCTTGAAAATTGCTCCTGTGCATCCAAAGTAATGGAGGGAGTGGAGAAAAGGCCTATAGAGAGACCAATCGAGACCTTCATCCTTTCCATCGAGAGGTGTTGCACACTTCTGCTAATGATATAATCAGAAGTTGTGAACTAGGTTGTGATGCTCATAAACCTTCACAAAACTCGGGGACACAACAGTCATGAAGCACACCACAGAGATTTCAACACCAACGGATGAATGGACGTTGGTTCACATTGGGTTCACCAAAAATGTAAGAGAGGGGGACCACCACGTGCAAGACCAAAGGTCATGGAGGGTCAAGATGCAAGAGGCTTCCCTAACTTACCTCAACTAAGTGTAATGTTAGGAAATGCGAGGTGAGAGTAATGAGGATCGTGAGGCCTCTCAGTTGCTTTGCAGACCTGAAATATAGGACGGGGCTCGGCAAGCCAGTTTTTAGGTCTAAAACTATGCCTCAGGAAGCTCTCTATCTGGGGATGAAAGCACGGTCTCTGGACGTCAGCATGACGCGTTGGCATCTCAAAAGTGTGTTGGTGTCTGTACAGCCAGAGAACAGTGAAGATGAGGTAAAACCAACAAAAACTAGCTAATGACCTAGTTGACTAACTAAAGGGCCAGAATGATGTGATTAAGTAAATGAAATATTCTCTAATATTATAAAATAAATATGCAAGAGTAAAGAGAGCAAGGATAATCTCACTAAGGAATTTGTTCGCTAGCTAATCCTTTAAGAAGCATGTACTCATACACACAAAAAGAGAGGAGAATGTTGGGTGGTTGTATAGGGGTCTACCTCAGTTAGACCCCCGTTTAGGTGTTCCCACCTCCACGGATAGCCAAGGAAATGAGATAAAGGAAACAATATAGTAAAGAGCACAAAAGCACTACAAAATAGTACAGTGCTAACTCAACCAAATGATAGAGGAGAGGAGAGGGAAGCTTACCACCTGCACCAAGAGCACTCAAGGCTACTTGGGGGAGAAAAAGAGAGGGCCTCAAGCCTCTGCTGCAATGATGTGGTCCAAAAATTTCTCTACCGATGTGATGGAGTGTTGCTTTGGCTGTAATGGAATGGAAGAATGCTACTTGAAGCTTGATGTGGATGCAAAAGAGTGTGTTGAAGCTTGTGAATGAAGTGTCCAAGATGTGAAGAGGATGTGAAGATATGAAAGGCTTGTTGAAGGGATGAATATGAAGAGAAGATGGAGGAGAATGGCCATATTTGGGTCGGCCAGCCGAAAGGGGGCATTACAACTTGACGCCCAATGAGAAGTGTAATGCCTCTATAGGTTCAGTCACAGGAATCTATCAGGGATGTAAGCACGCCATGTGAATGTCTACGCACCATGTGGGCATCCCTGATAGAAACGTCTCCACCAATGCTCAAAACAGGCACCAAGTGGGATGCAAGTAGTGGGCTTAGGTGGAATTAAGCCTTTGAACTTGGTTTTCTAAGGTGGATACAGGCAAAAAGGGGATTTTCACATGGGGTAAAAATTCACTCTTATACATAAATGAAAATAGATGGAAGGAACTTACAGACAATAAATCCACACCATTTGGTTCCAATTCGAGAACAAGAAGGATTAAATCTTGATGCTTCCATTAAGGATAGGCATGCCAGTCTCTCAACTTAGTCACTCCTGGTCATACATCTTCATTGGGAGTTCCA